>JASDQU010754631.1:9470-46328 GCA_032191745.1 Picea mariana
TTAATTTTGCATGCGTTGATTAACCATTTGAAAAACTTAGTGAAAGAATGAGGAGAGAAGAGAAATTATGACAGCCATATACATATATGCATATCTGAAATGAAATGATAGACAACAAACCATAACACGCAGATTGATAACGGAGTTCGGCATAACTTTGCCTACGTCTCCGGGCCTTTGTCTCTATGGGGGAGGCTTCTTTATTTCTGTTCAAAAGCTCAAAAATATATTGCTGCAATTCCAAATGGCTACAAGACTGATTTGGTCATGTTCGTCCAGATCTCTAGAACCCTACAAAGAAAATGACACACAAAATGGACGTCCGGAGCTCCCAGAAATGGTCCGACAGCGTTTGCTCCTCAATATCTTCCATGCAACAAAATGGCTTTGGCTTGGCTTCTCCTCAGCATAACTCTACTCTAACTACCCTTGATTGTCCTCTATGGCCTCAAACAGGCCTAGTTTATATAGTTTTGAAGTTGGTTTCTCATCTCCAACTTCCTCCCAAAATTTGGGCTCCAAAAATGCCCAATATCTCCCAAAAATGGAGAAAATCAATAAAAATAAGGCATTTTATTATTAAAAACCCAAAATCTTAACCAAAAAACCCACTGTATAAAACTTATTGGGCATAAGCCCCTGATTTCGTGTGCACGCCCACTTTTTCTCGGTCGCATGGCTTAATATGGCCAAGCGCTAGCCCAAAGGCTAAGCGCTGGCCCCTGTCCTGCGCTGACTCCTAGTTCTGTTGGCGCAACCATAGGACCCGTGGCCTAACTGTTGTAATCACACCCAAAAAGGTGGTAAAGACTCCTGGGTCATATGAGACTGTTGGCGCATAGACATAAATCCATGGGCCCACAGTTATATAACCGCGCATATAATTTAACCCCCCGTTCGGTGGTCCTGTCGTGTGGTCATGTGTTATATGCCGAGGGCTGGGGCTAAGCCCCAACCCTATTCCCCGCGGACTATAACTTCATTCAAACTTAAATAGAACTTGTGCCACATAGTTTACAAGCACCATCGGTGGGGCAGGCAGTTAGCCCGACCCTGCCAGTCCACAGCCCGTACAGGAGGTCGCAGGTTCGACCCCCGGCGACATAACAAAATTTTACACAACCGACAAACCAATCATGGGGTGCCATGTGGCAGCCCATGACTGGGCCACGTGGCACCTCAACAACCAACCAAAATACACCACATGTCGATTGCTGATTAGCCCACGTGCTTGCCACATCATCTGTCATACTGCCTTGTCACCTCTGCCACATCAGCTGCTGACGTCATCCGTGCCACGTCAGATGCTGACGTCATCCGTGCCATGTGTCACCCTTACAGTGGTGACACGTGTCACCCCTTCATTGGTCCAACTGTACGCCAATCAATCTACCACGTTCTTCCACGTGTTGTCAACCGAGGCTGCCACGTGTTGTCTCTAGAAGCTACCACGTGTCACCTTCAGGAGCTACCACGTCAGCCTGTATGGACTGTACAGTCATCCCCTTTTTTGCATGTTTGACTTTTCGGACAGAATGCGATATCTTGCTCATACGGAGCCCGTTTGACGAAGTAAATATACCGCCAGAATCAGGAAGACGAGATGGACGCAATGGCACTGGTTTTGTCACATTCTGAGCACTTTCATTTTTGAGCATTTTTCAAACCCTGTCAGGCTTCTGGATCCGATTTTAGATCAGTCATGCATGACCCTTTACTCCAAATGTAGTCTGGTTGACAAGCTAGCATCAGCCTTCATCCATCAACAAATCATGTCAGCAATAACAGTCAACATCATAATATCTAATCATATGTACATATGTCACATCAAAAACATTCAAACCCTAATAGTCCACTCCCTGACTGGATCCAGAGTCCCAGGAGTTTCCTCGATGCCTCGGTATCCTCAACGTCTAGAGTCCTGCACACTTAGGAGAACCCAGTCAATATCACCTGTCAACATAAACACAACAAAACTAACATATCATCAAATCCACAATGTCTCATAATCATAATCAAAACAACCAATAGTATAATGTCCGGGACCACTTGCACGCAAGTTTCCTCAAAGAATAAGTCCCCTCAGTGCGCGCAAGAGAGAGATATTACATACACCCACTCTTGTTTTAAATTTTTTCCTGAAGTTTCACAGTATGTAAGTGCCGAAATAAAGTGTATCACAGTATCATATGTATAGCTATTAAACAAAAATGGAAATTGCTGATGCATATCATATGCGTCCTCCCAGGCCGCCGAGTGTGGACTATAGTTGTCCCATTGGACCTTGATTTGATCTACTATTTGACGCCATAGCTGTCGAATGTGATAGTCCAGGATGCATATTGGCTTTGCCGTGAGAGAACCCTTGTTCGATAGCTGCAAGGAACTCATGTCAATAACATGTGTAGGATCAGTAAAATAATGTCTCAAAACAGATATGTGAAAAAAATCGTGCATACGCCTCAAATAATCAGGGAAGGCTAGTTGATAGGCCATGGGCCCCTTATTTTCCACAATCTCTAAAGGTCCCATGAACCTAGGAGAGAGTTTATCACCCTTTCCAAACTTGATCGAACTCTTATGCGGTTTCACCTGCAAGAAGACTCGATCGCCAACTTCATAACTACGATCGAAACGATCTACATTGACATAAGTCTTCTGTCGATCCTGCGCTTCCTTGATCCTTTGTATTATTGTTTTCATTTGATCTTCCATTTCTTGGATTTCTTTTGGTCCCACCATGACCCTATCCTCAAGCTGATCCCAACTCAAAGGCGTCCGACACAATTGCCTGTAAAAAAACTTGAAAGACACCATGTTAATGGTGCTTTGATAACTGTTGTTATATGAAAATTATACCAGTGGCAAGAACTCTTCCCAACATTTTTGTTGGTCCATAACATACATATGCAACATATCCTCCAAGATTTGGTTTGTTCTTTCGGTTTTCCCATCTATCTCCGGATGATAGGCGGTACTAAAGTTAAGTTGGGTTCCCAAGGTGTCTTAGAAACTAGTCCAAAATCGTCCTATAAACACTGATCCTCTATTAGATATAATCCTCTTAGGCACACCATGCAGCCTCACAATATCACTGATGAAAAATCAATCTATGTCAGGTGCCTGATACGTCGTACACATAGAAATAAAATGAGCACTCTTCTTTAGAGTGTCGACTACCACAAAAATCGAGTCGTGTCTCCTTACCGTCAGTGGAAATCCAACAATGAAATCCATCGAAATGACCTCCCATTTCGATTCCGGAATAGCATGCGACTATAGTAACCCTGCCGGATGTCTATGTCCAGCCTTCACCTGCTGACATTCTAGACATCTTTCCACGCAGTTGACTATGTCTGCCTTCATTCCTTTCCAGAATAATAAGGGTTTAAGGTCTGAACTCATCTTTGCGACTCCAGGATGAGCCATGTATACTGATCTATGAGCCTCGTATAGGATCAAACTCCTCAACTCGTCATTGGGTGGTACGTAAATCCGGTTTATAAATCTCAATAATCTGTCGTTGTCCACAGTAAATCCCTCAAATTTTGGTACCCTCATTGTGTTTTGTCCAATAAAATCCTTGACCTCTTTGTACTAGTCATCGTCACGCTGTAAAGTTAGAATATTTTCATGTAGATTCATCTGAAGAGGCATCACCAAAAATATGCATGGTCTCCGACTCAATGCATCAACCACTCTGTTCACTATCCCTTTTATGTAAGTAATCTCGAAATCGTACTCGCTAAGCAATTCTGACCAACGCCGTTGTCGCACGTTCAAGTCACTTTGTGTAAAGATGTGTTGTAGACCACAATGTTCTATTTTTAGTTTGAATTTTTGTCCAATCAGGTAATGTCTCCAAACTCTCAAGGCATATACAATGGCTAACAACTCCAAATCGTGCGTCACATAGTTCTCCTCATGCCTTCTCAACTTTCTCTAGATGTAAGCGATCACTCAACCATCTTGCATCAAGACTCCGCCTAAGCCTTACTTGGATGCATCAGTGCATACCAGGAAGTCCTCATCCATGTCAGGGACCTTTAGTATCGGTGCTATCGTCAATAGGTCCTTGAGCCTCCGAAATGCCTCCGCGCATTTCTCGATCCAAACAAACTTCTTTTTCTTCTTCTGCAATTTCATGATCAGATTTTCTATCTTCAAAAAACCCTCAACGAACCATCAATAATATCTCTCTAAACCCATGAAGCGACACACTTCTAGGACATTTTTTGGCATAGGCCATTCCATAATAGCCTCGACCTTTGTTGGATCCACAACAATACCTTCGCCGGAGATTACATGCCCTAAGTAGTGAATCTTCTATTGATAAAATGATCATTTAGACAACTTCCTATACAATTTGTTCTCTCGTAGACATTGCAGTACCATGGCAAGTGCTCGCCATGCTCCTCCATCATCCGAGAGTAAATTAAAATATTCTCAATGAATACTTGAAAGAACTTTCCCAAGTATTTGTGGAACACCTCATTCATCAAACTCATAAATACCCCTGGGGAGTTCATCAGTCAAAACGGTAAAACAATAAACTCGTAATGTACAAATCTCTTCTTAAAGGTGATCTTAGGGATTTCATCCTCCTTGATCTGTAACTGGTGATACCCTGATCTCAAGTCGATCTTTAAAAACATTGTTTCACCCTTCATCTAATCAAACAGATCATCAATCCTTGGCAATGGATACTGATTCATGATCGTTGCCTTGTTCAATTGACAATAGTCAATGCAGAGTCTCCACAACCCATCCTTCTTCCGTATGAATATAATAGGTGCACCCCATGGTGACACACTTGGACGTATAAGTCCTAGGTCCAACAACTCATTTAGTTTCATTTTCAACTTCTGTAACTCCGAGGTCGACATTCGATAAGGCGTTCTTGCTATCGGTTCAGTTCCCAGTTTTAGGTCGATGGTAAATTTCAGTCCCCTGTCTGGTGGAATCCTAGGTAACTCCATAGGGAAGACGTCCACAAACTCTCGCACCACCGGAAGGTTTTCTAGACCTTTCACTACTCCCTTATCGTTTAACACAAGGATCACATAAATCTTACATCCCTTGCGCATGCTCTTCCGTAGCTGCAAGGAAGATATGAACCTTAGGGAAACCCCCTGGTTCTGACCTACAATCACGCATCTATGTCCCTCATCATTGACCAAGCTCAATCATTTCATCTTACAGTTGAGTATCGCCTCATGCGATTCCAACTAGTCCATACCGATCATGACGTCATAAGATCTTAAGATTGTGACGTATAGGTTGGCCCTTGTGACAAAATCTCCCAAGTTAAGGCTACAACCTGTCACCTTCCCTCCAACCTTCTGTTTGGCTCCCAAAGCCATTTCTACAAAGCTAAAATTGTCCTGTTCGACTGCCTTTACCTTAATTCTTTTTAGCGCTGCACTAGAGATAAAACTCTCTGTAGCACTTGGATATATCAAAATACTAAGGGTCTAGTCAGCGAAGGTACCTGATGTCTTGAGCATAGTCAACTGGTGCTCTACCTGACGGCTATTCACTGCTGCATGAATCTAATGGGCCTTGCCCAAATCTCCCATGGTATTGGGTTCAGCTGATCCAGATGCTTTGGTCCTCTCCATTGGGCAGTCACACTGGTAATGTGGCTCTCCACATGTCTAGCAACCTTTCTTCGGTCCAATACTCTTGGTACCTGAAGTAGAAGATGATGACCCACCGACCTGGAACCCTGGTCTTTTATGCTGAACAACCCTAAACTGCTGCTGCTGCGGTCGACATTGCTTTGGTTCTCTATAAGGATTTTGCTGCTGAGGTGCTGGTCACCGAGGTTTAGTGAAAGTGGATCCTCTCTGGAAGCCACGATATCCTAGTGAATGTCTAGCTGGTGTTTGATGCTGCTGCACACTAGATGATGCCTGTCCCACTGGTCTTGCTGGAGTCCTACTCTGACCCCCGCTGATAAGTTCCTCCTTTGCTATGAGGTCCTTCTGAACAACATCATGCAAGGTTTGAGGCATCTGAATCCTAACCTTTGCAAAAATGATAACATTAAGGCCAAACACAAACTTGTTGACCTTAAGTTTCTTGGTATTCAGGTGCAGAGCATACCAAAGAAGATCCATAAAACGAGCCTCATACTTGGGTACCATACAACTGCCCTGTCGCAAGGAGTTGAACTCGTTGAGCTGACGCTCAATGAATTCCTCCGATAGATACCTCTCCCAGAACCGTTCCTCAAATATTTCCCATGACACATCTTCGACAACCATGTTCAATTGTGGTAGGAACATTTTCCACCATAGAAGAGTGCTCCCCTTTAGTTGAAAGGCCACCATGCAGACCTTCATGTTGGAGGTATAGTCAGGAAGTGCAAAGCACATCGCCACATTCTCCAACCATGCCTCGACGACTATGCTATCTAGGGCACCAAAGAACTCGAGAAACTTGACCTTCTTGAGTTCTCGGTGAATGCTACCAGTACCGACTGGAGTGCGCGGTGGACCCTTAGGAGGTGTCGACGCCCTCACCTCATCTCTATCCAAACGATTTATCAGTGCCTCAGACATCCGCTGAAAGGAGCTCATCATCCCAACCACATCACCCAAAGCTATATTTTCCTACTTGACAACCTGTTCGTCTCCCTGGGGGTTAGACCCCTCGGGCATGGATGCTACTGGGGGAGTCACACCTCCTCCCCTAGCACCCCATTGTCTGCCTCCACGATGTCCTCTAACCATGATTGCTTGCACGAATACAAATCAATTCAATTAGCAACATCATAATCAATTATCTAATCAATGAAAGTCGTAGTGATTCCAAGTCACAGGTCAAACCTGCTCTGATAACATATGTAACGACCTCCATCGTTATGACTACATGAGATGCATAACAAGTGCACACACACACACACACATATATTTTAAAGTAGGAAAGTAACAATGACAACAATTAATCAACACAACTTGTTGATGAACACAACGCACACAAATTAGGCAATAGACAACATAACGACCCAACATACTAGCACATCATACAACTAGATGCAACATGTGAAAATCAATTAGACAAAATAAAAATGAAAACCCGCTCGTCCTACCCTGCAAGGTTAGGACCTACAAGACACATAAGAAACGCTCAAGCCCAGGTTCCCATTGATTTTGACCATTTAACGTCTCAAGGATGGCGACTGTTTTGAGGAACATGGAGGTCTCTACATCCCGCCTGACACATGCAAGATCACGCCTCTGAGCCAAGACAACCTCAATCAATCCAAACACAACAACTTCGATGACCAATAAACATAACCTTCCCGACGAGCGAGGGACAATCACATTAACATTACAACAAGTACAACCTTAATTACAAAACAAATTCATCCACATCTAGAGGTGCTTAACCCTAAGCCAGGTTTCATGTGCGCTTTTCGATCAACGCGAGCAATGATCCAATCATAAAGTATCATGTCGACGCATTGCGACAAGTGCGCCAGGAACCAAAGCGCAAACAAAAATAAGTCTAAACCTTCAACCAAACATAAAATCCAATGTGCTTGAAATCCAACTTGCACCCTCATACATTATACGACGCCGTTAGATGAAGGTGCTCTAAACAATAAAGAAAACATGGATACAGGGTGACTAAAATCGATACATTCAATTGGCACAATGACTAGACATAAAACATTAGCAGTTACCATCTTAAGGACTATATCACAACATAAATAACCAATCACCATTTAAGGGTAAAAGCATATAACCATCTTTAAGAAACATATACCTTCCATTCAAGGATTTATAATCTCAGTAAACTCATCTATAAAATTTCTCATGGGTTCTAAAGACCTACAAGAAAATCAATGCTTAAATTGCAAGGAGTAAAAAGGGGAAAAAGGGGGAGCCAAGCATCAGACACCCTTACCTTAAGTCATGCAATGCGCAATAATTAGTGACTATTTCGCGAGGAAACATTAAGAATTGCTTCGTAATATTTAGATAAATTAATTAAAATCAACCCTCATTATACAAATATCATGAACATCACACCCCTCGTAAATTCAACCCCCTTTATTAAAACTGTTAAATCCTAACATTCATTTAATTAATACTACGGCTCTAAAATGACAAAAACCAATTGTTTTTACTCCCCTTAACATGATCCACTGGTACCATAATCTTACTAAACAATGATCGACTTGGTTAAACATTAATACTAGCACCTGGACAACATATTTAAACTCTGCGCAAGAATCAATATTGGTTTCTTGGCAGTGATAATTATAATTAATAAAAGCATCGCATTAACCAAGTGAACTGTTACTTATTGCAAAGGAAAACAATTAATCTATTGTTGAAAAAGTTATAAGACTCATATATAAGACTGATAAATAAACCATTGATATATAAAAACAATTAATCTCTTATTGCAAGGGTTATAAGGCTGACATATAAAACAATTTATATATATAAAAAATTAATCTATTGTTGCAAAGGTTATAAGATTGATATATAAAACAATTAAACCTGCAAGGGTTATAAGACAAATATATAAAAAATTTAATGGGTTGACAATTGTTTTAATCACCACTGTCAACACAACACCAGTTTACACTGTAATAAATCCGTTGCCTAAATAGTCAAGGAAACAAATACTCTGTAATAGCAGAATCCAAACAGGGAACCCGCCATAGGCAAGGTAAAATTCACAAGCATAAATACCAGAGGCATCGTGGCTATAAAGAAGATATTAATATACGAATATTTAATTCATTCCTGCCAGTCCTATGAAAAACTCAACATTATCAATAGATGGATAGTAAAATCGTTTGTCTGACAAACTCAATGCTGTCAATGACTGGGAGCAACGAAAGGAACAATTTACAACATAAGTTTTTACAGCTTGTTGTGGAAGTATGTGTAAAGAACCGAAAGTCCGACTAGTCAGCTCTCACTAGAGAGACCCAGGTTCAAATCCCTGGAATGGAATTTGTTTATTTATAAACCCTTTTTGTAGTAACCCAGACAATTTTACAGTCGGACAAACGTTTCTAATTTGTTTTACCGGAAGGAAAACTGAGTAAAATTATAAATTGTATGTTTGAGTTGAGTAGGCTCAATTTTTCCATGTATTTTTTGGGTTTTAGACTCCGATCATGGAATTGCTGGCTATGCATTTTGGATATCTTATAGGAGCTATTGAGATCATATAAATAATAGTAAATATTTTTTTTCTGATCAGAAAATCCTGCATCACATCTAGTTGGCAGAGTCTATGGCTGACGCACAACAACTTTTTGACCAAATTGTACACATGATTGAACTCTCGTAGTCGATTCGTAAAGTAAACGATTGCATATTATTGATGTGTTTTCCATATCCTTTTCAATAATTTTTTTGTATAATTACTAATTTAAATAGAAATTTGAATATATAAAGCAATGAGCGTGAGCATTCAAAAACTGTTCTTTGTCAATATCAAACCTTAAAAATCCATAATTCCATTGTTCTTCGTCCGGAAATCCCAATTACTACATGGATCAAATGATTTTTCATACAGACTCTTCTTAACAAAAATGGCATCCGGATCTTCTCCGTGGACAACAAAATAATGAAATAACATAGATTTAAGAGCATCTTTCCTGCAGTTTTTTTGTTTTGGCCAATTGCTGTGGCTAGTATCCTCATTGGGTGTTAATAATATAAGCCATTTGATAGTGGCTGGGAGATGGGACCTTTCTACTATCTCCTGTGAGGGATCAACTTTCAACTTTTAATGAAAACAAAAGGACTAAAAATACAAATGCCAGGAAACGCTAAGTGCATAGAAACTAACCTTCATATTGATAGATGGAAAGATTTCCAAGAATTTGTCAACAACTTCTGACAAGGAATCTCAATTTACAAAACGTAACGCTTACAAATAATTTCGAGTAATCATCAGAGAGAGAGATACCCTTCTAGGGATATGGTGTCACCTTCCAGGACAAGGTGTTGTAAATTGAAATGCAATATAAATATCTAGTAGAGGTAAATGAAACGCAGTTCAGAACATTCACATGGATTATTACGACACATAATCCGCCCCAAGCCATTCACGATTTATAGAAATTTTCACCAAAATAGGTAACATGAAGGATTAGTTAACTTGGTTATCAAACAATAAACTTGTTAATGAAATCACATAAAGGAAACACAATACACTCACAAACTCCCATCATAGTAATAAAAAGAAATGCAGTAATAAATCCCATCATAGTAATAAAAAGAAATGCAGTAATCACACAGTAATAAAAAGCACAGCAGTAAAAAATGCAGTAATAACGAAAAAACACAGAAATAAAAATGCAGTTGTGGGTCACATAGGAGATACCCGCGTTTCACACCAATTATAAAGAAAATATGGCTTGGGGTTGGGTGGAGTGAATAAGCAGTGGGCGGAAGAAAATGGAGCATTGGACAACCTTGAAGTGCCTCCAAAGAAAAATGAATTTACAAGTATTAAACTAATAGGTACAGAAAATACCTTCAATTAACTAAAATGGGGAACTGTTGCTGCTCTATAGACTTTGAAGAGCACATCCTCATATTAACAATTTCAATAACTCTATTGCGCAGAAACGGAAGTTTAGTTACCTTTTTACAATTTCACACGGGCGCACTATCGCCCAGATAAATATTCATATGCATAAACTAAACAAGTCTTTTCTTTTAACACCATCTATGCATGCGTGCTTTCCACATTAGTGAAATGCATAAACAAGAAATTTAACTACTATACAATACAAATTATACACATGCGTACCGTATCCAAATGTGAAGAACCAAAAGTGACTGTCCCGCTCTCGTGCTCCATCCATGTTCGACTTGCCAACAGATGAGACCTCACTGGTACCTCCCAGCCAATGCTAGGGGTACTCTTCTTCCCCCTGAGCCCCCCGAGACACAAAGGGGCCACACACACAATACCATAGAATTCTAGCTTCCCAGCTTACCTGGCAAGGACAAGCTACCATCGATCACCTGAGTTGGGTATCCCAACCCCCACAAGAGAAAATTCAGTCAAGATAAAATTTCGGCAGCGTAACGTTACGCAAGACATATGTGATTCATACTCCTCCTCCACCATCCTTTTATAGAGTTTCTTAGTCATTAGTTTCCCAAACCCTCATTAGATTCCTTTTTCATTTATTTAATTAGGAAAAACTTCCCCCATACACATGTCGCCCTATCCCCTAGTTGCACAAGAAAATCAATTTATTAATTAATTAAATTTTCCTATTTCCCTCACCCACCTAAAAGCGTTCCTAAAAACGCTTTTTGGTGTCCCATTATTCCATTACATTTCTTAAATGACTTACGCCTTACTTAATTCCTAGTTGAGTTCAAAAATAGAAATTTCCAAAGGATAGATTCCTTACTAAGTTAGACATTCCCCTTTTTCCTTAAGTTTCCCCTTTTCTTTAAGTTTCCCCCTTTTTCTTTAAGTTTCCCTTTTTCTTTAAGTTTCCCCCTTTTTCTTTTTAACTAAAAAAATCAAATTTAGCAAGTGTAAAAAAACAACCATTTACCCTTTTAATAAATTTAATCCTCCATTATAATTTTTAGTTTAATAATTACAGTTTGAATTTCTTTACCCCCTTCTTGTTATATGTTTAATTATTTTTTTGTTCATAGGTTCTACTTAGACCTAGGTTTTAAATTCACTAGGATTGGCAATAGTTCTTAAGGGAAAATTTATTATTAAACTTACTCATCACATCATTCATTTAAGGTTGACCAGGTCCCAAGGAGGCATAGTTTTCTAGGCACTAGGTTTATTCACTTACTAGTTAAAATCGCGACATGCCCTTCAGGACGCACTACATGATCCAAGGGTGCCACTAACCTCTTTCCATTTTATTTGCGTGGCATGCCCTTCAAGACACACTACGTGCTCCAAGGGTGCCACTCGCCTCTTGACCGAATTTGGTAGACGTCAAATCCCTGGATTCAATACTCCATCAGGTGATCTTGTGGGAGACTAAGGGCCTCTAAGGAATAAGGACCCTGCCTTATTGCACGCCCATTAGAATCATCATGAGAGACTGCCACAGTCTTCCTTCACGACATTGCAGGTCTCTTGAACTAGGTAATCATTAACCTACAGTTCGATCCACGACAAGAGTGCTAGTAGGCTATGGCAAGGTTGCTTCCACACCTCCCCCTCAATGTCTCTGGTTGACGTGCGTGACCCCTTTACTCCAAATGTGAGTATGGTCAGCAAGATATTGTCAGCCTGCATCCATCAACGAATCATGTCAGGACTAACAATCAACATCATAATATCTAATCATATGTACATATGTCACATCAACAACATTCAAACCTAACAATCCACTCCCTGACTTGATCCGGAGTCCCAGGAGTTTCCTTGATGCCTCGGCAGCCTCAATGTCCAGAGTCATGCACACTCAAGAGAAACCAGTCAATAGCACCTGTCGATGTAAACACAACAAAAATAAAATATCATCAAATCCACAATGTCTCATAATCATAATCAAAACAACCAATAGTATAATGACCCAGATCACTTGTACGCAAGTGTCCTCAAAGAATAAGTCCGCTCAGTGCGTGCAAGAGCAGGATGTTACAATAAAGTTTTATTTCTCTTTTTGGTTATGAGATTCAACCTACCATTAGATAGGATTTAATTTCTTTTAAATATAAAATCTAATAGAGAGAAAGTAATTTATGTTTTCATGAATCTAAATCTACAAAACAATGCAATTTAACATATGGATACTACTAAGATTGTTGCATTGTCTACAACAATGATTCACTCTCACCTTGAAATATGATGCAAGCTAGAGTATAAAGTAAGTAATCATATGATCCTAGTTGTTTAGTTTGCAAAAAACAGATCAAATGAGATGATGGAGGTTGAGTTCTTTGAGGATTGTTTTTACTTTGCATGTGTTTTAGGTATAAGATGAGGGTAACCCATTGCGTAAGTTACCACATCTCCTCTAAGAGTGAATGGATTTGGACATATTCTAGCTGCATATTCTAAAGCATCTAATGATTATGATTTTTTTAATCAATGTATATCCATCTCAATGCTGGATCTATCATGCACCAAGAGAAATTAGAATCCTCGAGGTACAAACCTTTCCTCAAGTTTTTGTGATCTTAAAAACATTTGCAGTTTGAGGGATTTGATCCCTCGAAGCACATGATAAATTTGAAGTTAAGTTATACAATGGTGTACTATTTAAAGTAGTATTTTTGGATCTTTCACTCAAGAAAAACCACTCCAAAGGAATTGATTATGAATGTTACTTTTTTTTGTAAGCTATCAAGTGGAATTCCATATTAAATGAGAAAAAACATTACATGGTACATGTTGTTGGCCCACCACTAGGAAAACCAAACCAATAACAGAAGAGTAATTTGTTAGTCCAAATTGTTTGTGATAGAGAGTGAGACCATGGACTACATAGAGAGTGAAACCAATCACTACATCCAAAATGTCTAAAACAGGAAGACCATTGTCCTATGCCCTGACACCTAGACTAAGGAAAGGCTAGGGAATTTATGCCTATGTAGTGAAAAACCAAAGAACTAGTAACCAAAACATTCAATAAATCAGACAGGAGGATTATTTGCAACATCTTCAGGAACCTATTGGTGGGTGAATTAGCATTTGTGAGTTTCAGATAGTCTTTGTTGAGGTTTCCTTCATTTTATGGATCCTAACAATTGTCCAACATTTGCTGTGTTCGAGTGCTTCCTTCATTAGCAAGTTGGTTAACAAATTTGATTGCTAATCGCCTGACATGGGATGGGATGATGAATTATATATTGGGAAGAAGGGACTGAATACATTCTAGATGCAATATTCCAGATATAATATAGTATGCAAAACATAAATATTTAGCAAGAAATGGTAGAACAATAATGATATATCTAGAACAATATCAGAATAATACCAGAATAACACTAGACATAGAACCTTTATTAATGATAGAAATGCTCACTTGCCTCTTTGAGGGGGAAACCTCCAGCAGATCAGAGCTATATTACAATAATATCCAACACAAAATATCCAATACCTCCTACTCTTATTTATACTAATTCTACCTTGTAAGGAAAATTATAGAGGAAGATATTTCTAGAAGTGGAAGCTTCTATTAGGTATTCTTACATTGACATGTTCTCCCTTATTTAATAGGCCTTATTAATTAATGTTGACCTTTATTACATAGAAAGCATATACTACTAACTAATGACCCACGAATAGGGGTTAGGATTAGATCCTAACATGCCCCTCCCCCCTTCAAAATAAACCTTTTCCTCAAGGCTAAAGGTGCAGAAGCTATTGGAGTGTGGTCGTTGGTTCCCAAGTCACATCCTCTAGTGAGGTGTCCTTCCACTTGATCAACACTTCCTTGATAGTTCTGCCATGCAACAGATGTTCACGGGAAGTGAGGACTGATTTTTAGTTGGAGCCAAAGGGATCCTTCTTCATCTAATTTCAGAAGGATGGTTTGGACCCTGCAATTCCGAATGACCACTTTCTTCAGATAGGAAACATGGAACACCATATGGATTTTGGAAGTAGTTGGAAGGGCCAATTTGTAGGCCACTGAACCAATATTCTTGATGATATGGTAGGGCCCATAAAACTTGGGTGGTATCTTGTGATTTCCTTGGGATTTGAGTGATGTTTGTTTGTAAGGTCGGAGCCTGAGAAACACTTGATCACCTTCTTGAAAAACCCTTTTTGAACGATGCTGGTCTGCTTGTTGCTTCATGCAATTTTGGGCCATGTTGAGGTTATCCTTTAGATCCCCCAAGGTAGCTATTGGACCTTGCAACATTGTATAAATAGATTGGACCTTTGATGTTCCTGGAAGATATGTAGTGACTGTAGTTGGTCGTTGGACATACATTGCTTCATATGGGGTCATTTTAGTGGTCGTATGATAGGAAGTATTGTACCAACATTCAACCAAGGGAATCCATTGCACCCATTGGTGTTGTGTGTCTGAAGCAAAATACCTCAAGTAGGTTTCCAAACATTTGTTGACTACTTCCATCTGATCGTCTGACTAGGGGTGATACACTGTGCTCATGTTCAGTTGGGTGCCTTGCAATTTAAATAGCTCTTTCCAAAATGTGCTGGTGAAAGTTGGGTCACGATTAGATACAATAGAGGTGGGAATGCTGTGTAACTTGAAATATGATCAAGGAAAATATGTTCTACTAGTGTCGGTGTGAAAGGGTGGGGTAAGGCACAAAAATGAGCATACTTGGAGAGGAAATCAACCACCACCATAATGACGGACTTGTACCCAGATTTAGGAAGGCCCACTATAAATTCCATGGAGATGTATGTCCACATAGAAGTTGGAATGGGTAGGGGTTGTAAAGATCCCAGAGACTTGATAGTTTCACCTTTATTATGTTGGCACACTTCACATTTGATGACAAAGTTAAGGATATCCTTCTTCATTCTTTCCCAGAAAAAAGAATGACGAGCATGAACATAGGCATTTTGGAAGCCCAAATGACCCACAATAGCTGATGAGTGAAACTCATTTAAGAGCTTTAGCTTGAGTGCTGACGAGGGAGATAGATCTAGATGATCCTTATATCTGAGAATATTGTCTTGCCAAGTGTAGTTGATGGGAGGATTAGGGTCCTCCTGAAGGCGTTGAATTAACCAAGAGAGAGTTGGTTGATTTAGCCACTCTTGGTGTACATCGTCAATCCAATCAGGGACTGGTAAGGATAAGGAAAATAGGGAGCCTTCCTCCTCATGTTTCCTAGACAAGGCATTGACTACTATACTATCTTTGTCCTTTATATATATGATTTCATAATCATAACCCAACATTTTGGTTAGCCACTTGTTTTGTTCGGGGGAGGATAACCGCTACTCCAAGAAATACTTCAGACTATGGTGATCTGTTTTGATCTGAAAATGATGCCCCAAAAGATACGACCACCATGTGTGCACTTCATGGAGAATGGAAATCATTTCTTTTTCATATGTAGATCAGCCCAGATTGCAGTCGCTCAATGCTTTGCTAGTAAAGGAAACATGTCGACCATCTTGTGTGAGCACTTCACCTAGACCAGTGCCAAAATAATCTAATTCCACCACAAAGGTTTTGTTGAAGTTTGGAGTGGCTAGGAAAAGAGAAGTGCAGATGTCCCTCTTTAAATCTATGAAGGCTTTCTCAGCAGTAGGTGTCCAATGAAATGCATTCTTCTTAAGAAGGTCAGTTAAGGGCTTAGCAATTTTTCCATAATGGTGGACAAATTTTCTGTAATAGCCTGTGATACAGACAAAACCCCTTAGGTTCTTTAAAGTCATGGGTTGTGGTCACTCTTACATAAATTATATATTTTTGGGGTCCACTTTTACCCCTTCTCGACCCACAATTTGTCCCAAGTATTCCACTTCGCTGGTTCCAAAGGAACATTTGCTATTTTTGATGAACAATTGGTTGTGCTGCAACAAATGAAGGAATTTGTCCACATGTAGAAGGTGATTATCCCAACTGTGGCTATAGATGAGGATGTCATAAAAAAAAACTAGGACAAACTACCGAAAGTAACGTTTCAATATTTTGTTCATGAGACTTTGGAAGGTGGATAAGGCATTGAAAAGGCCAAAAGGCATGACGAAGAATTCATAATGTCCTTCATGAGTTATGAAAGCACTCTTCAGAATATCTTCCTCCCTCATCCAGATCTAGTGATAACCAGAGCATAGTGTTGGCCCTCGACCAATTTTTGGAGAACCTTTGTCATGTTTGACCATTTTTGGCACTTCGACATGCTGGTCGAAGACGAAGTGCCAGGTGAAGTGGAGATCGTGGGATCTCACCCCCTTTTGTGAGCTTTTTGGGTTTAGGGTTTATGTAACGGGTATGGGATGTTGGCCCATGGGTTTACCCATGTTTAGGCCCCATTTGTAATGTATAAATATATATCTAGGCGATGTAAGAAAGAAGTGGAGAGACCTAGTAGAATCGGCTTAGTGCGGAGCTAGAGGCTTTGTGCATACTATGTGTTAAGAATTGCAGAGCTAAGTGAAAGTGATTGTAAGAAGCTTGTGTGCAGACTATGCAAGAAGGCATTGTGTTGTGACGTAACTCAGGGAAGAAGGATCTGACGAGATGCACATAGATCTCCTGTCCTATGCGGAGTTGGATTTGTGGCTCTGTGCATTGAAAGGAGATAATAAAGAAGAAGAAGAGTTGGTGGACGTAGCCCCACACTGGGGGTGAGCCACGTATATCTGTGTTATGGCTGCTTTGTGTGATTGATGTGATTTATGCTTAGTGCTTTCATATTTATGTATGTCATATGCATATGATATAGTAGCTTAGTTTTTAGTAATGTGAATGAATGCTAGATATGGTCAATTTCTATGTGCTAAGTTCTTGGGTGTGTTAGATATTGTTAAATACTACGTTGTTATGTAATTAGGGTTTTACCTGTGATGTGAATAAGGGTTAAATGCTAATGAATGTTAACTGCTAAGTGATCTGTTAAGTACTGTGATCACAGATCTGTGTCCCAACTAGGTTGTAGATGCTTGAGTCCTGCAACCCCCCCTTCCTCTACCTTGGGTGAGACTTCATCTTCTTCGAAGGTGTTGCTGAAAGGGCCAGTAGTTAGGTTTTTGTTGGTGTGCTATTGTAGCGTTGAACCCTAGGTCTTCCCCTATGCCAACAAATGGTTCTGTTGCCGGGACCTAAACTGTGATTGTTGGGAACTTAAGAAAAGAGAAATCTTCATGCGTAGATATGTTACTATAGTGCGCAATACTCTACTTGACTTGTGAAGCTCCATGCTAAGAAAAGAAGTCTGATATGAAGAAAAGAGGTAAGATCTTAAAGCTTTGTTCTCTGATAAAGGTAAGATAAGTGGAAATTTTTTCTTCGAAAGAATGGATCTAGGTATGTTTGATATATTTGGCCCTAGTCTGAAAACTAGGGCACAACTTGAAGAAAAAAGATATGATATGAATAGATCTGATAGAAATAGTGAAATATATGTTATTCCTATGCACATAAAGAATTGTTGGACTAAAAAGTGGATGCAAGATCCTAGAAATAATTTTTTGCAGGTCCATCACTGTGATCCCAGTGTGCAGTATAGGAAAGGTTGGGGATAGTTTAAGAGAAAGAGAGGATTGAATATTTTTTATAGTTGTAGAAGACCGAGACATCTTGCTAAGGAATGCCCTGGTAGAAGTCCTATTTGAATTTGTTGTAAAGCTACTAAACATGAAGTTTTGGATTGCTCTAGAATGATTGCTAATGTTTAAAAGAGGAATATGAGACAAGAAAACCCCGAGGAAGGCCAAGAGACTAAGAATATGCTAAAAAAATTGAAAGAATTAGAGGCTATATTATTGGAGATGAAAGAAATACTGAACGATAAAAAAGATACTAGTTTATCAGAGATGTTAAAAGAGAAAGAGCGCATAGAAGCAAGAATAGGAGACTTCAACATAGACTGTGTATTAGATGCAGAAACATAGGTGAACATTATGACAAAAAGTACTTGGGAAATCTTAGGAAAGCCTGCTATGGTTCCTTCACTAGGAGGAATAAGATTGTTTAAAGGAAAGACGATAAATCTATGTGGAAGACTTACCCATGTACCTATGATTTCTCATGGAGCATCGACAAAAGAAGAATTCAAGGTCATTAAGTTTGTTGAGAACAACGACCCCCTTTCACTTTTGTTAGGAAGGACTTGGATTGAGAAAGATCAGATCCGAAGGAAATAAGAAGATGAAGCTCTAGAACATAAAAAACAAGAATTAAGGGATTTCATGGCTAGGAGAATAACATGCTTACTGGAAGAATAGGAGGACAAGTTGAAGCAAATGAAGGCCAGAGACCTAGCTCTTGAAGTTGAAAGAACGCAAGAAGACTTAGAGAACTTATCGATACAGGAGAGTAGAGCATCTAATCTAGAATCAGTAAGAGAAGAAGTATTACCCTCGAACCCTATGAAAGACCCTCAACAGAGCAAAGTTACTATGCCAAGAGGAGATAAGAACAAGAATGGAAAGAGGAATCCAGAGATTCATATCATAGGAAAGAAAGATAGAAAACTTAGTAAGAAGAAAGCAAAGATAGAAAAATTGCAAGAGGTTCCAGAGAGTACTTCGCAGAAGGAAGGATTGCAGAACTTGAACCTTGTCGGAATAACAGAGAAGCACAGATTGGAACTTCGCCACGACATAGCGATATGACCGTTGGAGGCGTCCCTACCGTTAGACCGATGCTCCATAACAGCTAGAAACACAGTCAGTTCCAGAACATTCACTATTGGACCATTGGGACCACGCCATAACAGATGGAATTGCATTGATTGAGGCGTTCCTACCCGTTGGAAGAATCTGTTACAATGTTATCTATTTAACTCGTTGAATGTCTTACCATGGACACATTTTCCAATTGTGATTATTCGAGCCCACAGAGAGATGACTATTACCACGTTGTGCTTGTTTAGACCTCTCCATTTGTTATGCTACCTTGATTATTTGTTCATCGACCCGAGATATCAGATCTCGAGCGTGTATTTCAGGTGACTTTAGCGCAGTATAGAAATCCATCGAAGAGATTCTCATAGATCTCATGGATGAGAAGGTCATGTCTGCAGGAGCACACGTTTCGTCGACAAGAGGAGTGCAAGCATCCCCATCGACTGCATGTCGATCTGGGCCCTCTTGAACTGTGATAGAGAAACAAACCAAGAATTGTGATGACTTGGTGAATGCGAAGCTCATCCCATCAATCCTGCCTGACTACATCCCGCCTCTGGTTGGCGCGGTGAGTCTTGACAGCGTCCCGAGGGACTTCGATTACACAATGATCACCGTGTACCTTCTGAAGGGGATACATGCAGTAGGACTATAGTTGGAGACGATTCTAACACTTAAGATCAGTGAATTCAAATTGGGAGATCGCAAAAACTATGGAATGCTCACACCACACAAGTATTTGAAAAAGAAAATGAGGAAGAAGTCGGAGATAATCCCCCCAATCGTGGACCATGGACATCGTAAGATCGACCATCCTCAATGTAATGAATTTACCACACTTCGATAGACATCAGGAGGTTAATGCGTGCATTAAACTCTCGTTGTCATGCTTCCATGGGGGTTACCTATGGTTGGACAGGCGCATAATAGTAGATACGATGCTGATCCACCAGATCACTGGATTGAGCATGCAAGGACCAGACCCACTGGACTTTTACCAAGGGAAGGCTGGAGATCACGCCCTAGCACAGAGAATAAAAGACACCTATGGGGATATGGAGAAGGGGAAGTAGGGATATAAGGTAGCCTCCATACAGAATGGTGTAGTGCACCTAGTTTTCCAGATGATATCTGGTAAGCTCGTCAGAAAGAATAGGACAACGTAGGTCACGGGGTTTGTCATCGAACTCACAGGAAAATGCGTCAAAGGGATGCAAATGAACTGGGTGAGCTACCTCGTCAACCAGTTAGAGAAAGACTGTCACGAAGCTTAGGATCAGGATTACAAGTTCCATTTCAGTTGGCTTCTGATTCTCATTGCCTTTATTGATTGGGAGATGCTGGAAGGAGCGACCTTCCATAGAATTGAGATGCCCGAACTACTAGCTGCAAATTTCACTATGCTATGGTATTCGAGCAATATGGAGAAGAAATGGCTGTCAAATGCGGTGTTCCACACCTATTATCTATAGCTGAAGAGGGCCACTGAATCCTTCCCTCGCATGACGCCAAACACTCTGCATAGGTTCAGACCACTTGCAAAGTTCCACGTAGACATGCACTTCATCTATATCACTGCGCGCAGAGATGAAAACAAAGAAGAGCTTCAATCCTATTACAAACTCACAGAGGAGGACATGAAAGAAATAACCAAGGAATGGCCTGTAGAGTTCCTTGTATTGGTAGAATAGACAGAACTGTCTAGCTCCGACCTCATCGGAAATCTTGTAGTCACTCACGAAGAATATGATGCACCCAGCAACAACAGGAAGAAAAAGAAGGAAGAGGTACAGGAATTAAGCAACACATCAAAGGAAACTACACTAGATTCACTTGAAGGAGGAGGAGGTGACGAAGTAGACAAAGAAGAGGATGAAGGGGAAGAAGACAAGAATAAGAAGGGTGAAGTAACACCACCTAAAGATCCCCTAACAGATACAGAAACATCCAATAAAAGAAAGGGTTCCCTGATGAAACCTTCATTGCGGAAGAAGTCAAAATCCAATAAACCTCCATTCCACACTGTGCTCACGGTGGATGACATTAACCTTATCATTGCGGCTGTATCAGATACCTCAGAGGACATCTTCCAGTGAAGCGAAGCCAAACAAGAGACAATGTTTGACAGGATCGAGGTGGAGCTCAAAGGGGTACATCAGGCTCTGTATTTGAGCTGCGCAGTGCCTACTGCGTTGTTGTCAGCAGGGGACATAGAAGTAGGAGATGAACCTTCCCAGCTATGCAGACTAGCAGACTTGACAGAGGCTCACCTTTGTCATGTCTAGAAGGAAAAATAACAACTACTCATAGAGCAGATGGGAGTCAAGAAGGCAGTCACCAGAGCACTTTGCTCTGTGCCGGGCCCCACACAGATAGAATAAGACATAGTGGAGAGCCAAGTAGGGAAGATCACTGAAGCCATTCAACAAATTCAAGCATGCATAGGAGAACTGGAATGACAAGCTATGCCAAGCACTCTGCAAGAAGTGCGAGATCAGAGAGAAGAAATTGCCTAGAGCGCAGTTGAGAGAATCAAGGCATTGGCCTTGGAATGCAAGCAACTCAACAGTCGAAGTGCACAAACCTATGAGTGCCTTGAAGAGGACCCTGAACTAAGGACACTGGAGTCACAAATCGAGGAGGCAAAGCAACAAGCAGCGACAGTGCAAGAACAATTGAAGCTACTGTCACCGGTTGTGTTATCGGACTAATCGGTAGGTGCAGACACTAATAGATCTCCCTAGATCCACCTAGATCTAGAACAAAACAGGACAGAACATGATGCTTTCCTTAAGTTTTAGATATTGAATTTACTAACTAAAGAGGGATGAGTGACATACCATTTAAATGTCACTTTTTCTCACCATCACCATCCTAACTCCATTGCAACTCTCATACAATGATGATCCTGCAAAAGAACGCAACCAACCAAAGTGATAGTAATAGCATAAACTCAATATAAACCTATGTATGTGATCAAGGAATCATACAATAAAACACAACAAGCTTTATAGTAAAGAATCATATTACTGTATCATATTAAATGTGAAAGAGAGATTACAACCATGGCCTTGATGTCGTAAGGTCCCTTACAACTGTCCTTCGTTCCCCACACACTTTCACTCCAAGAATTCTGATAGCATAGATCTGATGATATTCACAATCTATCTTGACAAAGAAAATCTCAAAGCCACTCCAACCAAGCTAATAATTCCAAGCCAACCAAAGATAACAAGCTCAAGAACCCCTTCTCCATGAGAGCTCCTCTCTTTTTATAAGCTAAAGAGGATAAGATGAGGAGGTTAGGATGATCCCACTAAATCTTGAAAGCGAGTAAGATCCAAACCATTCTGATGCCACCTCACCATGGAAGTTTCTCCATCTCGAAGATTCGAGAAAATGCTCGTTTTTCCCACGTGTAGGCATTCTTTCACCCTACCTATAGAGAAACCTGTGAACATCTCGTACCCTAGCTATGGTGTAACCTGCGAGAATTAGGCATTCTTGCACTCTGCCTATATAGCAACCTGCGAACTTCCTTTTTTACAGGGTTTTTACAAGGGAAAATGCAACTTCTTTTCTCAGGAAAAGTTCTTCTCCTTTCTCTCTTCAGGAACTCAGGCCACTGACCCCTCTAAAGGAAACATATAGGTTTACATCATTAACGGTCATAGGGATGATGAAAATAATGTGTAACAGGTTGAGAGGATGAAAAGGTCACAGGAACAGCGCATGATTCAACAAAAGGTCCATGCCATCCAGAGTAAAGTCATGGAAGTGACCCAGAGGCTCCAACTAGTACAGGATGAAGCTTGTACACTTTTTGAGGAGATTGAAGGACAAGGTTTACAAATAGAAAAAGTAGTCACCACGGTAGAACAACGATTGGAAGGACCAGTGACTAAGAAATTTATTCAAGAGTTCGTTGAGAAGGAGGCTCTGGCGAAGCAGCAGGTCGAGGCAGCTTGATCCAAGATCGAGGCCTTCGAGGTAGATTTACCCAGATCAGAGTGACTCGGGATGAGTCACAGGTGAGTGTTGGGGGCATGTTGGCCCTCTACCAAGTTTTGGAGAACCTTGGTCATTTTTGACCATTTTTGGCACTTCGACAGGCTGGCCAAAGACGAAGCGCCAGGTGAAGTGGAGATTATGGGATCTTGCCCCCTTTTGTGAGCTTTTTGGGTTTAGGGTTTATGTAACGGGTATGGGATGTTGACCCATGGGTTTACCCATGTTTAGGCCCCATTTGTAATGTATAAATAGATATCTAGGTGATGTAAGAAAGAAGTGGAGAGACCTAGTAGAATCATCTTAGTGTAGAGCTAGAGGCTTTGTGCATACTATGTGTTAAGACTTGCAGAGCTAAGTGCAAGTGATTGTAAGAAGCTTGTGCGCAGACTCTGTAAGAAGGATTTGTGCTGTGACCTAACTCGGGGAAGGTGGATGTGGAGAGGTGCATGTAGATATCCTTTCCTATGCAGAGTTGGATTTGTGGCTCTATGCATTGAAAGAAGATAATAAAGAAGAAGAAGAGTTGGTGGATGTAGCCCCACGCTGGGGGTGAACCACGTATATCCTGTGTTATGGTTGCTTTGTGTGATTGATGTGATTTATGCTTAGTGCTTTCATCTTTATGTATGTTAGATGTATCTGATATAGTAGCTTAGTGTTTAGTAATGTGAATGAATGCTAGATCTACTCGATTTCTATGTGCTAAGTGCTTGGGTGTGTTAGATCTTGTTGAATACTGTGTTGTTATTTAATTAAGGTTTTACCTGTGATGTGAATAAGGGTTAAATGCTAATGAATGTTAACTACTAAGTGCTCTATTAAGTATTGTAATCACAGATCTGTGTCCCATCTAGGTTGTAGACACTTGAGTCCTGCAACCCCCCTTGCCTCTACCTCAAGTGAGACTTCATCTGCTTCGTAGGTGTTGCTGAAAGGGACGGTAGTTAGGGTTTTATGGTGCACTATTGTAGTGTTGAAACCTGGGTCTGCCCATATGCCAACACATATGTCTAATTTGGTGAAGATACATGCACCTTGGAGTTCATCCAACATATCATCAATGACAGGAATGGGAAACTTATCTTTGATGGTCATTTTATTCAAGGCACAAAAATTAGGACACATGTGCCAAGTACTTTGTTTCTTTAAGAACATCACCACAGGAGAAGAATATGGGTTTGTACTAGGGAGAATTACCCCCACCTCCAGTAATTGATGTACCATATTTTTTATTTCATTTTTTTGAGCAAATGGATACCTATAGGGACATACATTGGGGGGTTGACTGTGTGATAGGAGAGAGATTCTATGATCATAGTCACCCCTGGAAGGAGGTAAATCCATTCGAAATTCAAATACCTTGGGGTAATTTTCCAAGATTACTTGCATGATAGGAGGGACTATAGGAGAGGCCCGATCGGTGACCTGGATGGCATTCAATTGAGAAATCACACCATGGTGGCCTTTCTTCAACAATATTTCCATCCTGTGAGAATTGATGATTTAAGGAGAGTCTGCTTGGAGACTACAAAGGGTATAGGTGTGAGCCTCTTTGGTGAAGCTCATATATAAGTCCTGATAATCCATTGTGATTGGTCCTAGAGTGCGAAGAAAATCCACACCCAAAACTATATCACACCCCCCCATGGAAATGGAGAACATGTGGGTTTTTAGATGACAATCACCCATTTGGAGTTTTACATTTTCACAACGGCCCCCACATTTCATTGTACCACTATTAGTGATGAGAATTTGAAAATTAGAAATAGGGCGAACAAAGAAATGGGTCTCTTCATCAATCCCGCGATGAATAAAATTATGGGTGCTACCACTATCAAACAACACCACAAATGGCCTATGTTTGATGTAGCCCTTGATATTCAATGTTTGTGGGACCAAAATACTTGAGAGGGCATGAAGAGATATGATAGGTTCCTCTAGTGCCATCGGGGATGCAACATAATCTTCAACATGAAAACTTGGTTGAGAATCCTTCGGGTCAAGAGCCTCATTTGATGGTACGTCTTCATAGGAAGAGGAATTTGATGCATCAATCTTGAATAAATTTTGTTTCCTGCATTTATGTCCCGATGAATACTTTTCATCACAGTAATAACAAATTTCTTGCTTGCGACGCTCTGCCATTTCTGCTGGAGATACCTTTTGGAACTTCAAGGTTTGCGTTGGAGCTAGGATAGCTCCGAGGCGAGGACGAGTGGGGAATGTAGCCTTTAGGGTGGTATCTTGAAGGATGGTCTCTACATCCAGTGCAAATAGGCATCCCTGCAACCAGGTAGTAGGATGATGCATAATCACATGAGCCCTGATGGCTTCCTTTAAGCCAATGATAAAACATTCAAGGTAAAATTCATTAGATAAACCACTAGTCTTTGACTGATCTAATTTGGCACAACTTAGTGATCTTGCCCAAAAAATTTGATTCCCTATCAAAATGGGCACAAACTGCCTTAGTGAACATGTTCCAATTGGGTTGTCCTAGATAAAATTTCTTATGCCACTACCACCACTGCCAATTTTCTTAATCCAAGTACAAAACCCCTACATGGATTTTGGTCTCATTATCCTGAATGTCATGAAGGGATAATTATTGTTCCATTTGAGAAACCCATCCGGTGGGGTTGGACCCATCAAATTTATGCATGTCAACTTTGGGAACTTTATTCCAAGAGGGTGGAGAACACCAAGGGGAGTGAGATGAGTGAGTATACTCATAATGGGAAGATTGAGGGTCCTCGAGATTGGGCTCAACATTCTTACCCTTGAACAGAAGCTCTAGATATTGGGATTGCTTGTCAAGGGTATTTGTAAGGTGGAGCTGATGGAGGCCATTTGTTGTTCTATATTGGACACCTTGTTCTCCAAGGTTTCTTGGGATTGAGAGCGGGTGGTAGGCATGGTGGAGGCTTAAGTAGCAGAGGTATCAGGACTGAAATATGGGCCTAAAATTGATAGGTACTTGGGTGATCAAGACAAATAGAGGAATGGAATGGGATAAGTATCAAATAAGGGACTCCCAGAAAGGGTTGGGTCCACCTAGAAAAAGGAGTTAAAAATGAAGGGTACCACTGTGATTAGAATGAAGAGAGGAATCCAATGGACCAAGTCTCAAATAAGGGTGCAACTGGGCCCCAGACTAATTTTTTTTTACTCCTATGGTGTTATACTCTGGCATGAATAATACTGCAGTGATGAAATGGAAAAATTATTAATAGGAAGAAATTTTGAGGAATTTCATAGCCAGAATGCAGGAGACACAATTTCCTGACGATAGATGTTGTCTGTTCTATCAATGTTTTCGTCCCAAAGGTTAGGGTATTCAAGGTTTCTACAAACAAGGGTTTTCTCTGTGCTATAACTCTCTAATATACATGTGGGGTACAACAATAGTAATCGACCGAATAACTCAAGGAACCAACTAAGGAGGCTAGACCGTTCCCTTAGTCGTACTACCCGACTACCCAGGTGTTGAGGAAAATATATGAATTGATCTTACTCAAGCATTTTCATACTTTACTTGGCTAAATAAAAGTAGATGGGAATATCGACCTATGTTTATAGACAACAAAAATAACATCCTAACTCACAAGTATTAATTACGAGTGCTTAGGCTAGTATTTTATCAACAAAAAGCTTGCTGGAAATTCACTTTTTATGTGATTTTCTGAATATAACAATTGTTGAAATAAATGTATGAATAAAATTAAATACACCAAGATTATAATCAAGATAGATGAGACATAAAGCAATCCTTTATTTCATTCCAATTCACCAAAGAGTCATTTTCTTTACAAAATCCCATACAAAAATCTTGGACCAAAGTCAAACATAGACATCCCCAATGGAACATACAAAAGGACCTTTGACAGAAAACCAAAACTGAACTCTAAAAGCTGGATCAACTTGCCACAGATTTCTGCCCACTCGACTTTGCACAATAGCCTTTATCAGTCATGAAAATTAATTCACAAACAGACAAGTCTACACAGACTATCAAAGATAGATCAACACCTCTGAAGAACAAGTGTCTGAATGATTTGATTCAGCCCTGAATATTGTCGTCTACAATAAGACCCTGCTATCATAAAAGAGAATTAGGCTGTGGTGAATATATGAATGAATGAAAATTGAACTATCTCAACATAAACTCAAAGATCAAACCTTAGCATGCTTCTGCTTCTATCCTCCTCCTGTCCCTCCCTTTCCTTTTTCTTTTAACAAATTATAATTGGTTGAAGTAGGTAAACCAACCCATTAGTTAAGTTAATTAAAAGACTCAACTAACTTTAGTTAGGGGGGAAGGTAATAATAATAATAAGGGTCATAAATAAATAATAACTAGTAAGTGGGACCCCTTGTGACTTCGATTAGTTCATAACAATCATAACAATCATAACATAACCATTAGTTAAGAAAACCACACCTCCTCGTGCCTCCCATCAACATATTCCTTTTGGCAATTTTAACTCATGAAAAATGAAATTATTTCCAAAAATAATCCTCATATACCCAAAATAAAACATGCTGTCCATAAATCCCTGAAGTCAACTGTCATAAAACAATAGATAATAAAAATTCTGAAACCATATTTCTAGTTCTGTAATGCAACTCTTCCTTGATTGCTGCTGTCACCTCTCGATTTGCCTGAATTTGCCTTTGGTTGTGGAGAGCCTTTAGGCTTAATTTCACTGATCACATGGGAACAATCATCCCTCAAATGCATCCGGGAAGACACATATTTGTTAGAGTCATTAGAGGGTGAGGAAGGGGCAACATTGGCTTTTCCTTTATCAAGTGCATGGTGGGCTTCAGTTTTTAATATCTTGCTAGCATGGGAGGATTGCACTGGCTAGTGGTTAGGGGAAGCTTGGACAATGGGGTTCAAAGGTGGAGGAGAAGGCAAAGACAGGTTGGGCCAGCCACGACGTTGGGAGACTGCTGGGTGGACAATATCCTACCATCCGTCATTTTTAGGGACCTCAGGTTGCAAGGAGATATGAGGAGGTACATGGATACCAGGGGCTTGCAGGGCTTGAAAAGGAGGGCTTTCATGCCTAGGTTGGACTATTCCCTGCCCAATCCAATTAAACAATCCAGCATGAAACAATTGACGAAGCTCTTCTGAATCAACATCAAAATGTATGGAGAACCTGGGCCTTCTTGGGCCTTGGTTCCAGTTACCTCTACCTCTGTTTCCTTGGACATGGCTACCTCGACTGAAAAAACTCATCCTGCATGCGTGATCAATTAGGAAATAGTCTTTTAAATAACCACACATGACAACTCTTTAAAAATATGAAATATATTTGGCTCATAATGTATCGGACTCATGCAATCCAATCCATACAAATTGTTTTACTGTTAATCAATGAGCAGGGGGGTGAAAAAGGTTCAGGGATATGTGAGGGGGTTGTATTAAGTGAAAATATGATATAAATAAAGGGGAGAAGACATGGTCACTGCTCAATGACAACAATAATCAACTATAAAGGAAAAAAATAAAACCTCACTGCAATTCATCCTAGACACTGCTACTTTCATCCATTTTAACACATAAATTCTCTTGACAGTAATTACTCTCAGAACATGGAGTGAAAAACTGAAATGGGAAGGTGATGGGATTTGTAATTAGCGAAAAATGAAATCATGGAAGGGAAGAAAGACGATTACTGTTCATGAGACTAATTAAGTGATCCATAAACATGCTATGAAGAAGATGCCTCAACCATCCACAATTTCTGTGCAATTTAACTAATTCATTGTTTATAATCAAATATCCAACATAGTGCTACCACAAGACAATATGTATTCCACACAATTTTTAAGAGGTTCTATTCCATTCATCCACATACTTTGCATTTTATAATTTTTTTTAACAATACTCATTTCCAATCTGTAAACTATCAAATCAACCACTGCCCATGCATTTCTTCAATCCATAGTAATACCCAAAAGTCATGTTTTCAAATTAACAATGAAGTCACTATTACTGCAATCGAGCCTATTTAAAAGCAATGATCTTCGTTAACACATATAGGTAGTAACCAAAATAATCAAGACCAAATTGCCACACCCGAATTGAAAATTAACCATACAACCCACAATCATCAGTTAGACATAAGTTATGTACGGGGTAATTCGACCAGGAAATGTAACTCTGCCACTGTAAAAAACAAAACAATTCAATGTGACTTAAAAGATGGGCCACCCATCCAACACGACTGCCATCAACAACATGCCTGTCTCAATAAAATATTGAGATGCAACAGAACATGCTAAAAAACTCTATGAGTATCTCTGACTTGTGAGAACTCAAGCCATCTATGTTATACACAGTACGGAGCCAACAAAAACCCGTGTTGCAACAATTTCACTTTAACAAAACAAACCCACAGTGATGGTAACAACTCAACATTTCGTGTTGAGCCATTGATTTAATATAACATTTCTTCGATTTAGTTACACTGTGATTGAAAATGCTGTGCAAACTCAGGATTATACAATCAACAAGCATAAGGATGCAGTGGATATACTCTTTACAATCATCCTGCTCAATAGTCATTCGGCCCTAAAGAAAACCACAATTACCACGACCACACAACACGACATGAGCAACATCAAGCATTTTCACCAATGCTAGCTAAACATTCAAACAATCATCAGTGAAAAAACCAATGAGTGTGTATCTACCAAACAACTCATCACTGTCTTAAAAAATTAACAACCACACATCCAATCAAATCAGGTCAGAGGCCCTTTCCATTAACAACACTGAGCTATCGACATAAGGAGAGTAACTATGTGCTTTGAAACTGGAACTAGTAATGTAGGGTTTACCACTATTATAACCAAGCCAGTGACTATATACCAACCAACACGACTGTCACATGACCAACTGGGCGAGCTTGTTCTCAAAATAGTCGACATTTATACAACCATCCAACAAAAACGAGTCATAAAACCATAGGCCAAGCTGGTCTTCTTAAAAACATTCTAGACTGGAGGGAAGAGGTTGTTCCATAGTCAACATGGGGAGAGCAGAGCCACTTTTTGTAATGGAAAAACCTCCAAGGCCACGATGCATATAGGACAAACCTCGACTCATTCTTGGTTGGGCACAAATCTATGCCAAGGGCCATAACTGAAAGGTAGGATTTTTTTTTGGCCTTGAAAAGGTTATTTAACGTGTGTAGGGTATAACCGTCGTGCTCTTCAGTTGAAAATCACATCACATAGGTGAAAAAAGTGTTGGGGAAGGACAAGAACCTCATTTCATGACCCCTAGTGGTGCAATCAACCAATGCTGAAGTGAACAAAACCTCTGACCATTAAACCCATGAAAGCCAGAGAATGGATTTAGAGACAGTGCGTGAAGGTAACTATCCACCCAAGACTAAACAAAAACCCTCCAACCAAACAACAGTGATAACAAATAGCTATCATCCAGGAAGACCAATAACCTCGACGAACTCAAAACGTTACAGGAAGAACCATTCACTCTTCATTTCCAAAAACCAAATTTCACTCAGTTGCAACACTTAGGAAAACACAAAACCATACACCTGAGACAGTAATCATTTCATAACCAGAGTAAAATCATGAATGGCCAAAAAAGAAATACCTGTAATCGAATTCCTTAAAACAAGAGCTGGCCGAACAGGTTTTCCCTGCCAAAAATTCAGAGCATAACCCAAGCAGCAAGATCGAACAATAGCCCGACTAGGGTGGCGACTAACATGAGGGGTAAAGGTGACATGCAATAAATGCACGCCGCCTCCACCCATATCTCATTAACTCAACATTACATGCCAACAAATTCCAATTAACACCATTAGTTTTAATTTTGCTTTGGAATCTACATACTTGCCAAACACACTTTCCATATCATATATCCAATTCGTTAATATATAATTCAAACAAAATCACATAACCATTAATGCTCATAACCTTGTCAAGTGAGCCACCGACGTTCAATCCATCCAAATATACCATATATGGATCAACCACATAGTTAAATTAACCATTAAATAACCATTATCATTATCACCTTGCCAAGTGTGTTACCAAAATTCTACACCATATGCATAGTAAACATATAATTTAATCCCAATTTCACAACCATTTACTTGCTAGATAGGGCTTAACAATAATCATCAAGTACTTTCATGCATGTAGTATAGTTAGGATAGCTTTAGAATCTTCCCCTTGTAATTGTTTCTCATTTCCCTGAAGTTATTCACATGTGATATTGCAGAACGAGGTCCCCTTGTCTTGTATTTGTTCTAGTAATTTTCCTCTCTCCAAACTGCCCTTCATGTAATTTTCCTAACATGTTTTTTATGCAGGTGTGACAAGAACATACAACAATGAAATTAATGAATGACATAGGTTGTAGTAACATGAAGAATCAACATTTAAAAAGATCAACTCATACCAACAACAACAATATCTCATCAACCATCTTAAACCGTGTCGCACATCATCACAACATAAAAAATGAGTAGATCTGATCTTGAATAGTTCAAGGGGCCCACCTACTAGTATTATTTAGTCTTATAATAATAGGCTTTAACAACACTTTGCGAGTGAAACTATGTTGACATTTTTAATTGTCAACAAACTGGCGACCCCACAGGGAAAATTTGTTTCCAACAGATTTAGAACTCAGAACTCATGGTTTCGCAGACCAAGAACAACAGGTGAAGAAGATATAACTTGGATGATTATGCAATAGGAGGAAGTGGGCGGATTTAATGGAAAGATGATCGAGAATTTGGGAATAATTCATGATAAGTGTCAAGTTTGAGGGGTTTTTACCACTGTATGCATAATCATTTGACTAGAATCTGCTCTCTATCTTTTAAGGAGGAGAAATTTAGACTTGCTCTTAAAATCTCGATGGGTGAAGAAATGGAAAGAAGGAGAGGGAGATAACCGATTCTTTATAAGACATTAATGAAAAAATGTAACAATTTCAAGGGTGAAAAAATTTGTGTAAGCTTGATTGTTATTAACTAACAATGCTTTGCAAGAGTGTCACTATGGAAAAATTGATACGACATCCTATTTGACCAAATTGATTAAAGATAAGCAAAGAGACAATCATGACAGAAGTAAAAATGCAGAAACTAAAATAAAAACAATAAAGGATAGAAATAAAGTGCAACAGGAAAAAAAAAACTTAACTTAGAAAAGAGAAAACAAAGTACTATAAAGCAGAGAAAAGAAGCACAAAATTTGAAAGCAGAGCTAGGCTACTATTATACAAAAAATCAATCAACATTAGAACCTTTCACGTTGGTCCCTCACAATACTTCAAGCGAGGACTGTTTGTGCTATAAGAAAACCATTTCATCTGTAATTCTTTTAAAATGTTAGAGTTATTGTCCAAGACAAAAGCAATCTGGAATTGACCCAACACTCGAAATTCTGATGTAATTATCAGCCCTTTAATGCACATGATTAAATCATCAAGATAAGCATGGAGACTGACCAATTCATCAGAAGTGGTGTGTATAGGCATTTTAGAGGCGATACTTGCATCAAATAAGCCAGAAGGCAGGCATTTTTAAGACATGGTATCACAGTTTGTAGTAAGAGTGGTTTTGTGAAAATTTTTCCTTTCTACCTTGATTTTACTGTAACCAAACAAACTGTCAAGTAAGGGATTCAATTGTAACTCTACAACCTGCTGCATATTCATTCTTGTATAGAGGGGGGGAGAAGGGTTTTTCATAATAGACTGACTAAGGGTGCGAATATGAACACAATTTCTAGTATGATATGTGATCTTTGAAGCAGGTACCCGATTTGGAACCTGTTCAAGGTGGACTGAAAAAAACATTCTAGTGCTGAAGGAATTTCTCAACCCCCTTCGAAAGGGTGCGTTCAGTGCATAATTAGAAATTTCTTGTTTTTGCCTGGCTAGCTTTAGAATATGCTGAACAAGACTAGGATCAAAACCATGAAGATCCTCATAAGACTAAGCAAAAACCTTTTGAGATTCACCAAGTAGCCCGGTGGACCCCATCTCTTTTCTAGCAGAACATTGGACATTTATTTTAACATCCGTTGAAGATTCAAGTGTCCTAATGTTCAGGAGGATGGTTTCAACCACCTTCTTTTGTAACTCCTCATCTTTCTATTTTTATTTGTTGCCTACAACACTCAATGAAAACTAACTCTCAAGAGGAGTCAAGCCCTCATGAATCTCATCGTTTTCTGTGGATATAATCTCTTCGGGCTCAAAAGGTTCATTTTGAAAGACATACAAAATTCTCTCATCGTTAGGGATGGCCTTCCAGAATTCTTCATTTTTAGAAATGTATGGATGATGCAGAGATTGGAAAGCACAATCTGACTAGAGAGGCAAGAGTTGTTGAGTAGGAGAGGCTGCAAAGACAACTAACCGATCAGCTATTGAATTCAACTCCTTCTTAACATGAGTGATGTTGAAAGATAGAAGGTTCAAGACAAGTGCCCAAACAATTTGGGAGTATTATTCCATCAACTTGTCACTAGGAGAGCATTCTTACGTATCAAGTTCACAACAAGCTCAAAATTTCTAAAAACTGAAAGGTGACCACAACCAAGATTAAGGGCATTCTCAATGCCTAACAACAAAGCTTCAAATTTAGTGGCATTGTTCGAACAAGAAAACTCCAACCTGTATGACAGATTATGAATTTTTCCTGCAGGGGAAACCAAGATAATACCAACCCTGTTACCTTCATTAGAGTGTGAATCATCAAAGTGCATATGCCATAATTCATCATCTGAATCAATTCATTACAGAGGAATATTATCCTCTTCATCAAATATGGAATACACTCCTACGTCTTCTTTGATATAGTTTATGCTAGATTGCAGAACACTCTCTATGTAGGGTGGAATTCTTCCTTCTCTAAGGACTATAATAGTCTTACCATTCCGAGGAATGGATAAATGTGTCCCATCAAGTGAGAGGTATCCACCTGTTAGGGCTTGCCAATATCTTCCCAAAATAATTGAGTAATTGCTTACGGGCATATCAATCACCTGAATGCTGAGGGTTGTCCATATCTCAGGATGGGCGCATAAAACCAAGGTTACATCCTTAATCTCACCTATGGTTGTTTTTTGTAGACTATTATAGGAGAGCATGCTTCAGGCATTTTCATTTGTACAAGACAAACCTAGCTCTTCCATAATAATCTTCGACATCACACTTGGGCCCAAATCACCATCAATGAGGCAACAATGGGCAATCTTATCCATGATCTTTATAGAAATATAAAAATGGGGTTTTTTTACAGAGTATCTAAAGTTATGTACACCTACTTTATTTACAGAAGAATCCTCTTCGTCCACCTCTTCCGAAATATTGGATACAATGAAAGATTTTCCTTCCATGAATTGTTTGAGATGCATATGTTGTTCAGGGATGAAAACCATGTCTAGGAGGGTTGCATCTGCTTTGATGTTGGCCAATTGATTCAAGATATTGTATTTAGAAGAGGGAGGAGGGGGAGTGATCCCTTGACTCTTAGGGATTTTAGGAACCTGGGAGGTAGAAGCGGTTGAGGATGAGCTTGGGATAGAAGAGCTTCGAGGAGGATCAAATTTACCCTTGGGAGCATAGGCTTTGTTCCTAGTGTTAATATCCATGTGTTGACGGGCAAATTTCACATGCTGTCAACTGGAAGAATAGATCCGGTCCAGGGTTGTCTAAATAACCCAAGCCATTTAGTGTAACCTATTATGATGGGTTTAATGGCCCCGTTAGCCAACTAGGGTCCTAAAGATAGAAAAATAAAATAAACTAACTAAAGAAAAGATTCCAACAATTGACACAATAATTACAAATATTTATATAAGAATGTGAATATACAAATGATTATGAATAGTTTATATACAGTTTACAAGGTTTTCATGAAATCTTGTGAAAATAATTATTTGATAAAGTTTCTGAATCAAATAANTTTTTTAAAGATATTAAACAAATAAATACTAAATGAATATGATTGAAATAGTGACACAAAAATAGTCAAAGCTAATTAATGTAATCATTGTTTCATTCATGAACAACTTAAATCAATAATACACAGAATAACATGTAGCTGATCAACAAAACTGGTATTATCTTTCTGTGTTGTATGAGCTCCTGCCTGTACTATTGTTAAGGGAAACCTATAACATAACAATACTAGCACTTCTAGAATACATTCAAAGAAGTATTTGATATTGGAGTAAATTAATAGCAACAGGAAGACGACTAATTACAAATCATGTGATCTTAAGATAATCAATATTTAAGAACGAAACAAAATTCAATTCTGAGTATTGATAGTATCCATCATTTAACATTAGAAATAAATTCCAAAATAATCAAATGATGGATTGATCACACCTAAAAAATGGAATAAGAAATTATGGACAACATATAACATTTAACAGTATGAAAATGCCATATGATGACAAGCTAACGCTAAAATCAACCATAATAACATTATCATAATACAACAGTAATGAAAGAACGAAATGGAATAAGCATCACACAGGTCTAAAGCCAAATATGAATTTCTTTCCCATATTCTTTCTTAAAATCACATGCCCATATTGTAGTCCTGGAAGAATTTTTAAGATAATAGACTCTTAAAGATTGAAAAACAATTAATACATAAATGATAACAATTAACCATGTATCGATAAAAAAAACTAAATCTATTTAAATCAATGCATCATCAATTATTCAAAGAATATGAATATATTATATGAAAATAAAACCTTTTTACTCACAGGACAAAAGCCGTTAAGAAACCTGGAATTCCATATTCTTCTTTTAAAAATACTCATCCATTCTCCCAAAGATTCCAGCCATCCATTTCTCCATTTGAAAAGAAATAAAAGTTTACAAAAGTAATAATATACAAAAGAGAAAGGATTAAAATCCCCCTCTCCAATTCTTGGATCCCTGGGATTTGATCTTTCTCATATATTTATAAAATGAATGAACAGTCTGGCTGTCACTAATAATTTCCGCCACCTGAAATTTGCCTCGTAAAGAGACCCAAATATCTCTCAAATCATGCATTTTTTTGGGAAAATCGCTACGCGAAACGTAAATGGGTTCATTTGGGTTCTGGGTTTTCAACCGTTTCTTCAAATTCCTCATGGTTTGGCTAAAATCAGTCCTGCAAAATTGCCTTTCTGATCTTGACGCCTTTCCAAATTTTATTTGTTGTTGCTCATAAAATTATTTGTAGTAATCCAATATTATTTTTGGATCAATCATCTTGAACATATTTGGATAATAAAATCAAGCCATGATCAGATTTGTATCAAATATTTGATAATAGAAACCTGTGAAACAAAAAGAAACCTAAATTAATAACCTAAAAATTGAGAATAAAACAAAATCTAGAACAATAAAATAAAAAATGAATTTAAACTAACTATAAGTTCTAAACAAACATTGTTTATAATGATCCTAAGACTCTGGAAGCTTCAAGTTAATGGAGAAGAGAAAAATATTAATTTTGGTTTTTTACAAAATCAAACAAATGATAGATAATTCTT
>JASDQU010754633.1:7753-36781 GCA_032191745.1 Picea mariana
GTGAATGGTGGTGCATATGGCTCTGCGTTAATGATGGAGGGTTCCTTTATGTGTATTACCGTTGGTTATTTCGTTCCCTCACAGTCATGATTGTAACCTTACCCAGTTGTAGAGGGATTGCCAACAGTTGCTATGTTATTTCTTCAAACCTCGATTCATGGTCATTGGCCCATTCTTGTTGTCTTTTCACCAAAGTATTCCAATATCTAGTCTTGGGTGGCCCTAACATTAATATATGCCTGTATGGTTGTGGGTTGATACAAGTTATATCTCAGCATTATGTCAAAAGGATGTTTGCGTCCTCACTTGTTTTTTTGTCAAGTTATTTGGCTCTTAATTAATGGGTACAAATGTTATATCTCTGTGTTTCTTTTAATAACTACCACTGTTCAATTAAAATTCACCTCTCCTCTGCAAGTGTTCAACGTGTCATATGCACTGGGTTATTATCCACCTGCCTTTGCTCTCCTCGGGTGTTAATCATTGGTCTCATCCAGGACTTGGAGTAATAAGAATATTGTGTGGCTCACTGTTGTATCTTTTTCGAAGGTATTCTACATGTGGTTGATAAGTCTCAGAAGACCTCCAACTCTCTGTGTTATGGTTAAAATATGAACGCGCTCTTGTTTTCTCCCTGCATTTGATTGTGGCAGAGCCTGATTTAATTTCCATTGTCTTTGCTCCTTTCGGGCACCTTCTGGGTTGTCAAATATTGGTTTATCAGTGAAATGGTTATGGAGGTTTTTCGTCGAGTCTTTGTCTCATCCTTCTATGATAAAATTAGTTTAATAATTAAAAATGAAAACATGCGCTTGCATACATTTGAGAACTATATTATTTCATTATGGTTTCACTTACTGTGTTTTTACCAGTGTGGTCTTGATTGCAATTGGAAACAACTATGTGTTTTTGCTAGGCCCAATCAGGCTTATGCGCAGTTTTAAAAATGATGCCTGTGTGTAGTTGGTGATGTTAACTTCATACATTATATTGGATCATTATACAGGTTACCAATAGTTTTAAAAGGAAGTTATATCCACAATGATAAGGCTTAGGTTTTATGTTTTGGTTGACTGTTGTTTCATTGCAAGATCTTGTCGATTGATATGATGAAGACCGTGTATAATCGAACAAGTTTTGAAGTCTGTTCACATTTTAAAAAGAGACCTGTGTATATTTAAAATTGGGCCCAATTATAAATTGGTAGACAATGGATGTTGGTTATTATCGTGATGCATTATGGTTTATCAGGGATAGAAGTCGAGCATATTTTTGTGCATTTTTTTTTTAAATTCTTAAAAAGAAGGAAAGGAAATAAAAGATCAACACTTTGTTAAACATGACTATTGAGTGGAAAGGTTGTTTTGTTTATAAGTTATGATTGCATAGACTATTATGAATTGAGAAATTATGGCAAATTTAAATATTGGAACAACAAACAGTTTGGTACACAATTGAGAAACAATGAATGTTGGTGCTTTTTGGATTGATTTTAACACAAAGTTATGATTATTGATTACTTAATTTGTTTTATGAACAATATACATTAATTTACCTATCATTCTTTAAATTTTTCACACATTATGAATCCCCTCATATTCCTAGATTCACTTTGCACGCCCTCTTCTTAAAATAAAATTAAAATTAAACGGAAACTCTATATTACAACAATTAAAGGATGACACAAAGATGGGTCACAATTGATATGATTTTGTTATTATAACACAATTGATTGTTTAAATGATTTTTGAGCAGTTAGCATGTTCTACTCCCTTTCATTTTATCACTTTTTTTCTCAATACAACCCCCTCAGATATCCTAGAACCCTTATTCACCCCCTGCTCATTGACAAGTATTAAACGATTTTTATGGATTGGATTGCATGGGTATGATGTGTTGCTGAGACAAACTTTGTTTCATATTTAAAGAGATGTCATGTATGGTTTGTTTAAGAAGATATTTGCTAATAAATGTTGCATACATGATGAGCTTCTTCAGCAGAGGAATCCATGGCCAAAATAACATGGGCAGAGGGAATTGGAACATAGGCCCTAGAAGGCCTAGATTTTCGATACATTTTGATGTAGATCCACAAGAGTTAAACCAACTCTTCCAAGCTGTATTTTTCAACTGGATTGGACAGGGGATAGTCCAACCCAGGCCAGAAATGCCTCCCTTCCAACCCCATCATGTCCCTAGTATCCTTGTTCCCCCTCATGTCTCATTACAACCTGAGGTCCCTGAAAATTACAAATGGCAAGAGATTGTTCACCCAACTGTCTCCCAACATCGCGGTTGGCCCAATTTGTCTCTACATGTTCCTCCTCCACCGGTTAACCCAAATTTACAAATTTCCCCTGCACACTCACCTGTATAGTCTTCCCACGCAAGAAAGAGATTCAAAACCGAAGCCCACCACACGCATGATAAAGGAAAAGTTGTTGTTGCCCCCTCCTCTCTCTCAAGTGCTTCAACCAAATCTGTTTCATCCTATATGCACTTGAGAGATGACTACTCTCATGTTATTAGTGAGATCAAGCCTAAAGGCTCCACACAACCTAAGGATAATTCATAAAATTCAAAGGGAGACAACATCAATAAAGGGAAAATTGCCTCCCAAAGTGGCAAATATGGTTTTTGAGTACATTTTATTATTGATTGTTGAGAACAGTTGACTGTTGAAGTTTTTGGACAACATACTATTTTTGGATATTTTGGATATTATATTTTTTGGATATGGTTTAAAATATCATTGATATTTAATTTTCAAATTATGAGAATGATGATGGGAGCCACAAGGAGGGATGTGTTTGATTGATTGACTAGTTATGTTTATTTTGTTAAGAAACTAAAGGGAGTCACAAGGGGTCCCACCTACTAGTTATTATTTATTAAAGACCCTTATTATTATTATATTAATTCTTCCCCTAAAATAAAAGTTAGTTGAGTTTTAATTAACTTAACTAAAAGACGTAGTTGAACTACTTCAACTAATTTTGATTGCTTAAAGACAAAAAGAGAAGGAAGAACAAGAGGAGAATAGAAGGAGAAAGCATACTAAGGCCTTCTCTTGAGTTTTATTGATATAGTTTAGTTTTCATTCATTCTTTAATTCATTAAAATCCTAATTCTATTTTATGATATCAGGTTCCTATTGTAGACAACAAGATTCTAGGCTGAATTACATCATTCAAGCACTTGTTTTCAGAGGTGTTGATCTATCTTTGATAGTCTGTGTAGACTTGTCTGTTTATGAATTAAATTTCATGACTGATAAAGGATATTGTGTAGAGTCAAGTGGGCAAAATTCAGTGGCAAGATGATCCAGCTTTTAAAGTTCAATTTTTTACTTTCTGTTAGAAGTCATTTTGTATGGTTTTCATCGTGGACATCTAAATTTGACTTTGGTCCAAACTCCCTCAGGGATTTTTGTAAAGAGAACGATTCTTTTGATTTCTTGGAATGAAATAAGTGATTTCTATTCTGTCTCATCCATGTTAATATGTGACTTTGTATTTTTGCTTTTGTCTCCACATTTACTTTTGCATCTATTATATTCAGAAAATTATATAAAAATGTTGAATTTTACAACAATCTTTTATTTATAAAAAAATCATCCTAAGCCCTTATGACTAATACTTGTGGATTATGAAACAAATTTTGAGGTTATAAACATAGGGTGATATTCCCATCTATCTTGCCTTAGCCAAGCAAGATCTGAAAATGCTTGAGTAAGATTATTTCATATCTTTTCCTCAACAACAACTTAGCCCAATATCTGGTTGTTCCCTTGACACCAGTTTACATTTTACGCGTAAGTTTGAAACTTGTGAAGTAAAATAATGCATACATAATCTTACGCAAAACAACAATTAATCAATGGCTTATACACATAGTACACAAAGATTTACACTAGAAACCCTTAACTGGGAGAAAACCAACCTTTCTTAGTGTCACATATATCAACTCTTCATTGTTACATTAATTTCACCATTCACAATACAATATATACAATATTTTTACGTATTCCGCAGTGACCAAAACCCTAATTCCTTAATCCAGGATTGATTTAGAAAACCACTAAAAATAGTGAAAAACACTAAAATAGAAAACACCACCCAAAATTGTTTTTGGGGCACTACCATGAACCCCATCAGCTCCATGTTGGGTATGTGTTATATTCTTTGCATGAATAGTTATATTGTTTGCTACATTGCACCGGGCATGTAGGGGGGTTTGAGGGGGGTGATAGCCTGCCTGCATGGGGCTTCTAGTGCAGCGCCCCTGAGAAAATGTTTTTTTCTCGGGAAACGTGTCACATTTTTTCCTCATTTTTTGTGTCACCTTGATTTACGTGTCCATTGTTGGGTGGTTTTTCGACACATGGTTTTTGTCGATGGTTTTCTATTTCTGGTTAAGGATCTAGGGTTTTTGACTAATCCAGTTCATTGGGTTAGGTTTTTGGATGTCTTTGGATCCTATATGTATATTGTATTATAAACAATGTATCACAATGAATGAATATAGAATATGTTTTTTTTCCCGGTTAGGGTTTCCAAGGGAAAAATATCTGTGTAATGTGTGTATTTTCCAATGTATCTTTTTTGCTCTTTTATTGAAAATATCTTTGCAGTAAAAAATTGTATAAGGTTAAAATATACACTCCTAGATAACACTCAGAGATGAATGCTTTGCATAAGTAGGGGAGCCAATCCTAACCCCCCTGGGACTCCCCCTCAGGCAGCGCCCGAAGCAGACGCACACAAAGAGTGATAGGTGATGGGATCATTTGACACAATCGTCAAATATGATGCACCCCCCACACACATGCAAAGAACATAACACCTACCCAACATTCTCACACTTGTTGATTTATTTGCAAAGAGGGGGTCACAGGATTACATAGTCATGAATCTAGGGCAGTAATTCCCATTGTTTCTCTACACCAAGAGATCTTCTTAGTGCTCATAGATTTTTTCAATGAATCTGCAACATTGTTCAAAGTGTCAAACTTTTCTAACAACACCTTCTTGTATTTAACCATGTCTCTAACAAAGTGATACTAGACATCAATATTCTTTGTCTTTGAATGATAAGTTGGGTTCTTTGTCAGGAAGATTGCACTCGAACTATCACAATTTAATCTTATTTCTTGTTGAACCAACCCAATACCTAAACAAAATCTCTATAGCCATACTACTTCCTTACTTGCATGTGTGGATACCATGTCTTCAACGTCTGTAGTTGAGAGTGCCACTACAACCTGTCTTTTTCTCATCCAACTGATTGCTCCTCCAAATAGGTTAAACACAAAACCACTTGTAGATCTCTTGTGATCCAAATATCCAGCCCAATCTGCATTAACAAACCCATGTATGTCCAATCTTGGTATTCCTTCGTAGAAAAATACATATCTAGAAGTGCCACGCAAATACCTGAAGACCCTCTTTAATGTTGTCCAATACTCCTTCCCTCGTTTTGACATATACCTGCTCAAAACTCCCACTACATGTGCAATGTTTGGTCTAGTATAGACCATTACATACATCAAGCTACCGACCACACTAGCATATGGAACATGGAACATGACCTCTTTCTCTTCCTATGTCTTGGGACATTGATATCTAGATAAATTTACACCTACATGAATAGGAACCTTGACTAGTTTATTTTCTTACATATTAAACCTCTATAATATTGTCTCAACATATTTTCTCCAATTCAACCAGAGTTTCTTGTTTACATGATCTCTTTTAATCTCCATTCCCAGAATGAAGTTATCAACACTGAGATCCTTCATGTCAAATTTGGAGGATAGTTTCGATTTCACCTCCTTGATAACCTCCATGTTATTTCCTACCAGCAACATGCCATCAACATACAACACTACATAAAAGAAGTGATGACCAACTTTCTTGGAATATACACCGTGATTAACCCTGCTTCTCACAAATCCATGTCGAAGTATGTATGTGTCAAAATTTTGGTACCATATCCTAGGTGATTTCTTCAGACCGTATAGTGACTTCTTTATCTTACAAACCATCTCTTTCTTTTCCTTCACTACAAAGCCTTTTGGTTGTTTCATGTAGGTTTCTTCTTCCAAATCCCCATGTAGGAATGTTTTCTTCACATCCATCTATTCTAATTCATAATCAAAATAAACAAGAACATATAAAATAAATCTAATAGAAGTTAACTTGGAAACATGAGAAAAATTTTCACCAAAGTCAATTCCCTCTACCTGGGAATAACCTTTTTCTACTAGCTGAGCTTTTTATTTCTTCACTTTGTCTTATGCATTCAACTTCTTCTTAAGCACCCATTTTCATCTAATGGCCTTTATTCCGATTGGAAACTCAACTAAATCCCATGCCTCATTCTTATCCAAGGCATCCATATCTTCAACGATGGCCTTCTTCCAGAGTTTACTATCCTCTGAATTCACTGCTTCCTTGACAATTATGGGATCATCATTAGTAATAGTTGAACCAAAATTAGCATGAAAACTAGGTGGACTATACCTTTATGGTTTCCTTCTTTCCCTCATTGATATCCTCAATACTAGAGTATGAGGTTCTTCTTCTTTTGATTTGTCTTCTTTCGTTGATTCATATTTTGCATCATCCAAATCAAACTCTATTTTCTCAGGTTCTTCTTGCCTTGGTAGGAATTTCTATTTGGGAACATCTTTAACCTCTCTAAAAAAAAAATCCCGATTGTAAATAGTCTTCTTAGTTTCTAGGTTCCAAAGATTATATCCTTTCATACCATCTTTATAACCAATAAAAAACACTTTTCAACTTTATTATTCAACTTACTCTTATTTTACTTTAGAACATATACATAAGCATCACAAACAAACATTGTTATATGTTCAGGAGAGGGTTTCTTACCAGTCCATACCTCATGCATAATTTTGTCCACCAACATCGATGAGGGTGATCTATTTACCAGGTAACATGTAGTACCCACTACCTCTACCCAGAATTCTAGTCCTAAATCCACACCACTGAACATGCTCCTTGTCTTTTCCATCAACGTCTTGCTCATCCTTTCTGCAACTCCATTATGTTGAGGTGTGTATAGAGTAGTCTTGTTCCTTTTTATATCACACTTCTTACAAAACTCTTTAAATCCATTCCCACACAATTCTTCACCATTATCTGTCCTCAACACCTTTATTTTCTTCTCTATCTGATTTTCTACTAGAGCCTTAAACTCTTTAAATTTATCAAATACCTCAGATTTCTTTCTAAGAAAATAAATCCATGTGTTCATTGAGAAATCATTTATGAATGAAACACAATACAAAGATTTACCTAGTGATGGAAGAGGCACAGGTCCAAACACATAATTTTGTATCAACTCTAAGATTCCCTTTGCTCTTGTAGCATCAGATGGGAATATTACTCAATTATGTTTACCATATATGCAATTTCCACAAAAATCAAATCCATGGTGAAATTAGACATACCTTCAACCATACTACTGTTTAGTGTTCGAAATCCCTTTTCTCCAATACGTCCCAATCTTTGATTCCACAAAATGGTATTCTTTCCAGGGATAGTATGGATCTTATTTTTTTTATTTCTCTACTAAGGGACAATACAACTACTACACCCATCAGTATAAGTTCTTCCCAATAGCTTGTACAGAGTTCCACACCGAAATCCCCTCATCAACACCATTTCTTCTTGTACCATCTTTCAAGTTCCATTTCCCAATAAAGTATCCACACCTGCATCATCTCTATTACTTACATATATTAAGCTCCTGGCTAGATGTGGAATGTGAAAAACGGAAGGGAGAGTCCTAATCCTTCCATCTTTCAACAATAGTTTAACCCTTCCACGTCCCATAATTTTGGCTTTCGAGTCATCTCCTAGGAAGATATCACCACCATCGTACCTTTCATATTCACTGAACCACTCCCTGTGAGGAGTCATATGAAATGATGCACCTGTAGATTCCATGTAAATATCACCTCCTTCTTCTATGTAGGTTTTTTCCTATGTGAAAGAGGCATCATCAGATATCTTTACTTTATCAACTTTCTTAGACCTACAATCTTTCTTATAATGTCCATCTTTACCACATTTCCATCATTTCCTCAAATATTTTCCTGGGGATTTAGATCTACCTCTATATTTAGACCCTCCCTCTCCAAATAATTATTTGTATTCCTATCTTGGGGACAACCTCTTACAAATAAATCATCTATGATATGACTATCCATGTTGTTCTGCCTCATCTCTTCCGATAAAAAGGATGCAAATACATCCTCCTACTTCAATGCAAATTGTGTGGTACTTCCAATTGCTAAAACCATATTATCCCAGGAGCCTGAAAACAAACATAACAAAGTAATACAATTATCTTATTATGCAAGTGTAATATTAACAGAGACAAGATGAATTACCAGAGTATTAAAGGAATTTGGATGCTATGTCACATAATCTCCATCTTCTATCCTAATATGATATAGATTATTTCGAACTTGTTTACCAAGGACTTTGACTGATACAAATTCCCAAACTTTTCCCATAGTTCCTTGGTTGTAGATTATCTCGACACATTCAATAGCACCAAATCTGTGAGAAAAAGTATAATCTTACTCCTTTCTCTTCTATCCAACTTCTCCCAATATTATTTTGACATACCAATAGATTGAGTACTAGTAGTTTGTGTACCAGTAGGTTGTGTACCGAGATCCATAATGATCCATTGTTCTTTGTCTACAAGAAGCTCCTCCATATTGAGTCTACAAGAAGGTCCTCCATATTGAGCTCAAATTTTTGACCGTTGAACTTCTCAATCTCGATTCTAGAATTGCTTTCCATTCTCTTTAAAAATAGGAATCACCACTACAAAGATCCCACTAAACCAAGGTTTATCACATACCCAAGATAAACTTGATCTATCAAGATCAATCCAAACCCTCAGTAATAAATGTGTCCCCCTAAAGCCAAAAATGTGCTCTGATATCACATGTAAGTTTTAAACCTATGAAGTAAATAAATGCATACAAAGTCTTAAGAAAAACATAAATTAATCAATGGATCAGACACATAGAACACAAAGATTTACATTGGAAACCCTTAACCAACCTTCTTTGGTGCCACACCTATCAACTCTTCATTGTGTTAATTTCACCATTCACAATACAACATATACAATATTTTAGGTATTTCACAGCTACCAAAATCCTAATCCCTTAATTCGAGATTAATTTAGAAAACCACTAAAAATAACAAAAAATGCAAAAATAGAAAAAACCACACCCCAAACAAATATTTTGGGCGTTTCCCTGAACCCTGTTAGCTCCGAGAGCCAAACACTTTGCGTAACCAAGGGGGGGAAATACTGGCCCCCCCTGGGACCCCCGCGGGAAGCACCTAGCACACACGCTCACAAAGAGCGTCATATGATGGGATCATCAGACATAGTCGTTAAATCTGATGCACCCCCCCCCCCACACACACACATGCAAAGAACATAACACCTACCCAACATTGCAATTGTTTCCATACCCCTCCATCACTAATACCCCAACCAAGGGATGTTTTGAGTCTCATGCATTCTTTACTTCATCCATTTTACCCATTAGTCAACCCCCCTACAAGTCAATACATGATATCATATTTGATCAGTTGATTTCAAAGAGCACTTTTCTCCTTGCTATCGTGGCTCCCTACCTATTGACACCATCACAAGTTTCTAGGAATGTGGTAGTAGCTTGGCTCTCATTACACTACAAATGTAGAGTCTCAGATGGAACAAAGAGAGCCATCATTTATTTCTGATTCTGTTGACCCCCATAATGACATCAACACAGTTTCATGTTACAGTGGGTCTTACTATGCGACCATTGCATTTCTCAGTAACAACCAAAGACCTGTGAATTTGACAGACCATTAATGCCTCTGAGTCATGAACACCCATCACAGTTGTTCATTCCTAGATCTAGAGAAGGTTCCCATCTCATAATTGTCATTTTCCATTACCAATGTCTTCGAAGGTGCTGCCAATCTCCACTTCATCAAAGATTTAAGTTATAGTTACATATTTATGGTTTTATGGCACGAGCATGGTGCATGCCCACCTTGTTTGTGTAAATATCATTATTATTTTCAGAAAAATTTGGTTGCGAATGGGTCTCCCATATTCCCTTCGACATATTGTCCTTACATTTCTCTTTCAACCTTCTTCCATTCTGTTACAAGAAGAAACTACACCAAGCAAAATAAACTATGATGTATTTCAGCTATACGTTTTCTCCTAACCTCACACATCAGGGGGCATTTGTTATCACCTAAAAATATCTCAACAAGCAATACAAGTGATCATCAGAGAATTCATTAGTACAACACACCAAATAACATACCTTCAACATTTATGAATTCCATTTCGCAAAGTCAAAAACTATGGAAAGTGGCTTCACAACAAGGAGAACACCTTCTTGTGAGGTTTTTATGAAATCTCCTCAAAGAATCTATCCCTTCTATGTTTATAGAGGAGTTTGTCAGTGGAGGCAGGTGACTAGAGTTTTTTGTGGAGGTTTTTTTTATCGGTGCACCTTTAGGGTAGATACACATTGATGCATACATAAACAATAAATCACCAATGTGTCAATGTTCAAAAGTTCCATCATAATGTATAGTAAAAAATTACATGCACCGAATAAAGCACACTGGTGTCGTTAAACATTACGCCCCAGTGCGCCTCTCTGTCATCAAGTGCACCGCAGTAGGGTAAATAAATAAAAAATTATCAAACCAATTTTCATTGCTATAGTGCATCTTGTGCTTCCAAAATCTCAAGCAAGCACTGGTGCTCACACTCTTTCCAAAGACACCCTGTTTCTATTTCTCTACAACGACTTCGATAGCTCCATTGGTAGATTCCAAACATTTCCAAATTTTCAAAATTACCACGAACTTTCATTTCCTCTCAATGGTGAAACCATGCCTCCTCAGAACATAAGAGACTAGGTAAATTGTTTATTACCTTCCTATTTGCATTTTCATCCAATTAAAATTTGAATTTAGCTTGAAATTTGACATTTTTTTCATTTTTTTTTCCAATTCCGCATTGTGCATTGGAACACTTCAGCTCACCTCGAAGAAATGTGTAATGTGTTAAATCAATAGTAAGAAATGCCCTCAATGCATCTCATATATATGTACACACCAGTTTTGTTCAAGCAAGAGCACTGTAATAAATTTTAAAAAGAAAAGAGTGTGTCCTTTGGAAAGCCCTGTAACTGATGCATAACTGGCTTTGACCAACACCAATACATTTCACTTAATTAAATGCACCACTAAGTTAACAATTTGTAAAATTTAACATAGTGGTGCAACAATTTTAACCAAATGCACTTATGTTATTTACAAAACTGCATCGAGACATATATTATCTGACTTGGCATAGCAGGGCATCTCATTGGATGCCTAATTGCCAATGCTCTATCCTTTACAATACATCATTGAACAAAACATCGGTTCTCCACTATCATAATAAAATTGATGCATTAATAGTAACACATTACACCGCTTCAATTGTGATAAATCAATTTAACCTAGTGTTTCCCATCAGTCCAACAAACACACTAATGTTGTAAAGACAATGACACCAGGATGAATTTTTAATAATATATCATAGCAGTGCGACTTATTAGACATACCACTGCAATCTGTGGCAGTGTGATAATAAGCATGTAGCGCATGTGTGTATACTCTAAAAGTACGTACCACGATGGGTTTTTAAAAATAAGCATCATGATTCATCTTCTGTAAGGCCCGTGTGATAGTAATACAATGCACCGCTAGACATCATGTCAGTGCTCTAGTAAAATGGGTGCATCAGTGCTTTCATCTTAACAAAGGGCACCAATTATTTTGCACGCCATAAATTTAGTGTTGCGGTGCATATTTGTTAATGAAATCAACATGCGCGGTTAAAATAACTGCATTGGGAAAATATTGTACGATTTCGTGTGTTGGAGCATTTCATTGGACACCTCGTTACCGGTGCTCTATGCAAGCCAATGTACTGCAAAATGTAATGTAGTTTCTACAATAACATGGTTGCATCGATGTGTTCATATCAACATATCACATCACTTAATTTTCAATGAGACAATTAAACCTAACGGTGCCTTTAGGTATAAACGCACCAGTGTTGTAAAGATCACAACATCAGGCTAATTATTTCACAATTTATCGGTGTGGTGCATCTTATGGGATGCACCACTAAAATACATAGTGGTGTGATAAGAAACATGGCACCATTGTATATTAGTAAGAGAACCATACAACGACGTTTCTTTTTTGATATCGCACACCATCGACAGGGAGTATGTTCTATTTCTATTTGAGGCGCATTGGTTACTTTTATAGATTTTTTTTTGTAAAAAAATAATTTTAGATTTTTTTAAATACACATCATTTATATATGTGTTTTTTTTATAATTTCAATTTATTTTATCTATATATATGTTCCTAAAAATATTTGTATGTGAATAAGAGACGATCACAACGAGAGGAGGAGGAGGAGGAGGAGCAACAACATGTCGAGACACACACATTTGTGCGTGAGTGGGAGGCCAAGGATATGGAGTTGTTCCCTCACCCTATTTCATAGCTCACACATGAACTTTTGATGGATGTTGGTCTCCTAAAGTTTTATCGGGACGATACATCCATTAATGGGAACTCTTTGTTGTTACAACAGTTGGTACTGTTAGCGTCGAAAGTCACTCCTGGATTGCTTACAGGAGCAGAGCCCGACACCCATCAGTTTAATGTCACGATTTGTTTACAAAGGGGTGATCAAATGGAGATAAAGACTCGAGGAGATATTACTCTAACTCAGGGACTGGGTCTGGTAAGTAAAGAACAAAGGAGGTCTGGGATCCTAACTTCATCCAGTGGGTTGATTAAAAGATGAGCAGGTGGAAGACTTAGTAAGAAAGGTGAACAAATAGCTTTGGGCAATAGGCTTACAGCGGTTTGTAGGGGAAAAACTCTGAATGCAGGATCCTCCTGGTTCAGGGCTTCGAGAAACTGAAGAGAAGACTTGACTGGATCCTCCAGTTCCAAGTCATTTAGCATTAAGAAAATCACAGGAACCAATTAGAGACTCCGTAACCATTACAGTGATCCATTACAACGTCATCCTATAACATCTACAACTCGACTGGATCCTCCAATTCCGAGCTGCTCTAACACAGTATAACAAAGATGTAAAGAAACTGGCATTCATAAGGCAAGAAGTCTCAAAAGTCTAGAAATAACCAGAAAACAATGCTTCATTAAAGTTTTACAATCGGGAGCTCTACTCAACCATCGATCCTTACAAAATGGCAAAAATGCCTACATATACTTGGAGCTGACTCTGGCGCTGAAGGCGCGATCATATCATGAATTCAATGCTTGACGTTGAGGAGCTTCTCTATCAGGATGGGCTGTCAGTCTGCCTCAATCAAATCTGTCCTCTGCTCCACTGTCATACGCCTCTTTAATTCAGAATGGCTCACGTCAGGGGGTAGCTGAGCCCTTTGAATGTTGAACTGGCGTGTGCAGGTTCCTCTGGTGAGTTGGAGACTCGGCGTGGCTTTCCTAAAGAGAAACGGTACAAGGGACCCTCCTGGGTAAATTTCAGCTGGGACCTTCATACTCTGCAATAAATGGGTGAGGCGAGGCTTCACCCACCCTCTTTCTCCTTTTTTGCTGAGCCAAAGCGGCTCGTTAGATCCCCGAGTGGAATCCATGATGAAAACCCGACCCAGGCCACAGGTCTCTTCTTCTTTCCTCACGGTCTCATGTACTTCACGGTGACTTTTCCCGACTCTGTATCGGGTTTTGGGGTTTCGCGTTTCCTGTTGTCAAGAGTTCTTGACCCTTTGAACTCTCGATCATCGAATCTTCGATGAGCTCCTTTATGTCCTTAGCCCCTCCCGGCTAGACCATGGTCCATATGACCACCTCCTGAATGACCTCGACCAAACCTCTGTTGGGGTTTCGACGATTTCGATGTCTCAATACACAAGTCTCCGGGACTCGCGATTCTCCGATTGCCGATGCGCCTTTTGTGCTAGCCCTTTGACTAGGCCCTACTCCAAGTGACCACTACCATATTCCCTTGACCATACTTTCCATAGGGGTTTTGCGGTTCGCATTTTTGAAGTGCACGAATCACTCATCCCCAAGATCCTCGATATCCCGATGGCTTCAAGTTTCTCGATGGGTGCTTCCCTGTCGGGACTTTCCCAATGACACCGATCTCCTGCCATGCATCCTTTCTCAGACAGACGGTCTATATATCTTTCGCTATTTCTCATGTCCATGATTAGGCTCGCTTGACATTTATGGTTGCGGCCTTTGAATAAAACTCACCTGATCGGCTTTCAAAATCCCACTTCCATGTGTTTACATCATAGGCCTCAAATCGGAGAGGAAAACATCCTTGTGAAAGAAATGTCACTAACATTAGGCACCATGGGGGATAGATTCATCCCTGCGATGCTCTAAGAACTCCTTCCACAACTTCAGTGCCTTGTTGTTGGGCTATGGAGTCATGCTCAAAGCATCCCACTGCTGAAAATACAGGCCGAAAAATAAAAGCGAACAAAATAAACATACATGCTCAAAAGAGCTTATTTATGTACAGCCTAATACTAATATACTTTGTACATGAGGCTAGGCAAAAGAAAATTTCCACCATAGCCAATCAAGTAACTTCCTGAATGGAAGATCCTTCCTTCTGTCGATGATTACAAACATGTGGTGTAACCATGACAGCAGAATGGTTACGCTCTTCAACTCCTCTTTACAGGCTGAAGTTGAGATGAAATAGGGCGGCTCCAACTTATGAAGGAAATGCAACTCCATGTATTCCTTCACAGGCTCATAGGACCAGTGGAAAACTCCAGAAAATGGGCGACAGGCAGCCTCCTCTGCTAAACAGTTGTGGATGTGTGGTTGAATATCTATGGTAAGCATAGGTGGGTGGACAGGTGACGTAGGCTGATTGATCTCAGGTGGTGGCTGCTCGCTGACTGGCTCTGCACAGTGTGTAAACTGCATCTTCGACTGCTCCTCTGGTTCTTCTGGTGCCTCTTATTGGCTCTCCCAAGGGTCAGAGTCATAATCATCATAGATAGGACCTGTGGGAAAACTCTGCTTTTCAATTTAATGCTCAGGGGGGCTGATTTCCTCGCATTGTCTTTCATTTGTGAACAGAGGAGAAGGCTCTGCAGTCTTCTCTTGGAAGTTCTGGGTGTCCAGTTCAGAACCTGATTCATAGCTGCCATACACGAGCTGGCTGCTACCCAGATCATCAATCTGTGATGCGGGGCTCTGCTGCTCCTCAACTGAATAGTCGTTAAAGCTGGGTGAACACCAAACTTCTTCATCTTGCAAAAAAGGAACGATATCCAGCTCCTCCTTTTCAATCCCAAATGTAAATACATCATGGGAAAAATTGTGAAGAAAAAGAGAACAGTCCTCTTCCCCAATGGCTTCTTTCTTTAAATCTGAGATAGCAGGCTCCTCAGGGGTATAAACTAACATCTCTATGGCCATGAAATCTTCAATACCCTCTTCAAAAGAGCCGCCAAGAACATCTGCCTCAAGAACTAGAAAATCCTCTGCACAGTCTTCATATTTCAACCTTTCTAATTGGGCAAAGAGATATTTCACCTGCTCCATCAGCTTACTCAGGACGCCATCCTCCTTCCTGGGAACTTCATCACTTTCATAACCTGCCTCGGGTGCAGATGAATGGGGAGGAGAAAGGACTGAGTTCTGATCCAGGTCATTAGAATCCTCCCCACAACTTACGTCAAAAGCAACTTTCTCTTGTATAGAGTTGTGGTATCCCTCGCAACAATTATAAAAAATTAACTCAAAGGGATAAAGCTTCTGACAATGGGTGGTGAAAGCTGCATGAAATTCTGCGAGTGAAGAAATGCTAGCAGGGGGTAAAGAATGATACCATTCACGAGCATCCACTGCTAATGAGAACATGAACATTTTCAATAATACATCCTCATGCTGTATCTCCCACTGATGCATGAGTTCATGAAACTCCCAAAGATGCTGAGAAGGGTTGTCCTCTTCACGCTCTCTAAATCTGGGCAAATAATTGCCCCATTCATTCGGAGAAGGGACCTCATTAGGAAAACCAAGAATAGCGGAAAAATTAAACAGAGCAAACCTTCGAGCCAAGATTTTCTCCATATCGAACCAGTGGAGTCGCCAATTGATCCTCGAATCATGAAGTCGCCAGGTGAAAGATGCGCAGCTTCAAATATGCCCGGTCCTTGTTCACCATCAAAGGCCAAATCTTAACGTTGTCGTTACCCCAGGAAGCTTCTCAGGCTGAGAAAGCAGTTGTTGAAACCTTCTCGAGAAAGCTCCTCTGGGTCAGCTTTCAGGTGTGTCGACAGTGGCCACAATTGAAACAATAAAGTGGAAATAATGGAGTTGCCACAGTGGAGTCGCCAGGTGCACAGTAGCAATCTAAATAATTCTGATTTCTGATGCACCTTCAGAATCAGTTGATCATTGTCATTCTGCCCAGAGAAAATCTTCAACTTCGTCCCCGGCAACGGCGCCAGAAATGTTAGCATCGGAAGTCACTCCTGGATTGCTTACAGGAGCAGAGCCCGACACCCATCAGTTTATTGTCATGATTTGTTTACAAAGGGGTGATCAAATGGAGATAAAGACTCGAGGAGATATTACTCTAACTCGGGGACTGGGTCTGGTACATAAAGAACAAAGGAGGTCTGGGATCCTAACTTCAACCAGTGGGTTGATTAAAAGATGAGCAAGTGGAAGACTTAGTAAGAAAGGTGAACAAACAACTTTGGGCAATAGGCTTACATCGGTTTCTAGGGGAAAAACTCTGAATGCAGGGTCCTCCTGGTTCAGGGCTTCGAGAAACTGAAGAGAAGACTTGACTGGATCCTCCAATTCCAAGTCATTTAGTGTTAAGGAAATCACAGGAACCGATTAGAGACTCTGTAACCATTACAGTGATCCATTACAACGTCATCCTATAACAGCTACAACTTGACTGGATCCTCCAATTCCGAGTTGCTCTAACACAATATAACAAAGATGTAAAGAAACTGGCATTCATAAGGCAAGAAGTCTCAGAAGTCTAGAAATAACCAGAAAACAATGCTTCATTAAAGTTTTACAACTGGGAGCTCTGCTCAACCATCGATCCTTACAAAATGGAAAAAATGCCTACATATACTTGGAGCTGACTCTGGCGCTAAAGGCGCGATCATATCATGAATTCAATGCTTGACGTTGAGGAGCTTCTCTATCAAGATGGGTTGTTAGTCTGCCTCAATCAAATCTGTCCTCTGCTCCCCTGTCATATGCCTCTTTAATTCAGCATGGCTCGCGTCAGGAGGTAGCTGAGCCCTTTGAATGTTGAACTAGCGTGTGCAGGTTCCTCTGGTGAGTTGTAGACTTGGCGTGGATTTCCTGAAGAGAAACGGTATAAGGGACCCTCCTGGGTAAATTTCAGCTGGGACCTTCATACTCTGCAATAAATGGGTGAGGTGAGGCTTCACCCACCCTCTTTCTCCTTTTTTGCTGAGCCGAAGTGGCTCGTTAGATCCCCAAGTGGAATCCCTGATGAAAACCCAACCCAGTCCACAGGTCTCTTCTTCTTTCCTCACGGTCTCATGTACTTCATGGTGACTTTTCCCGACTCTATATCGGGTTTCGGGGTTTCGCGTTTCCCGTTGTCAAGAGTTCTTAACCCTTTGAACTCCCGATCACCGACTCTCCGATGAGCTCCTTTATGTCCTTAGCCCCTCCCGGCTAGACCATGGTCCATACGACCACCTCCTATATGACCTCGGCCAAACCTCTGTCGGGGTTTCAATGATTTCGAAGTCTCAATACACAAGTCTTTGGGACTCGCAATTCTCTGATTGCCGATGCGCCTTTCATGCTATCCCTTTTACTAGGGCCTGCTCCAAGTGACCACTACCATATTCCCTTGACCATACTTTCCATCGGGGTTTCGTGGTTCACATTTTTGAAGTGCACGAATCACTTATCCCTAAGATCCCCGATATCCCGATGGCTTCAAGTTTCTCGATGGGTGCTTCCCTGTCGGGACTTTCCCGATGACGCCGATCTCCTGCCACGCGTCCTTTCTCAGACGGACGGTCTAGATATCTTTCTCTATTTCTTGTGTCCATGATCAAGCTCGCTTGACGTTTATGGTTGCAGCCTTTGAATAAAACTCACCTGACCGGCTTTCAAAATCCCACTTCCATGTGTTTACATCAGAGGCCTCAAATCGGAGAGGAAAACATCCCTGTGCAAGAAATGTCACTAATAGGTACATCGCTGGGATCATGGGTGACAGGGGTTCAAGGCCAGTCTCAATTTGTGGTATCATCCCATGGTGGAGGATGTCTATTTCATCATTGGGTTGTCTAGGAGGGGGAGGATTTTCCCCATTTCCTTGCAGTACTGCACGGTATTGCAGGAGAGATCCAATTGACATATGTGCAAAGATATGTCTATTTGGAGGTTCATTCCTCTTCGAAGTTCCAGGTTCATGCTGGTCAATTGTGGATTACTTCATTTGGTAGAGAGGGCATTAGGTGCATGTGTCTTATTCTCTTAGAAATGTTATAATATAGCTCTGATGGGAAGTGAATTAGTTTCTCTATGTTGTATTATGTATATAGTTTATTGCAGAGGCCCCGATTGATTAGGTGGTTGGAGATTTTTTTGAGACAATTTTTTCGTGCATTGGATCATTGTCACATCATTTTACATGGGATGAGATTATTCCCATTTGCATCAGATTTATTTACACTATTTTTTGAGAGGGTTCATGCCACTCAGCCAGTAGTATTTCACTTTCCTGATATGCCTATGCTTGATGTGCTTATGTGTAGGTGGGGGGAGTTGATTCCCAAGAAGGGGAAATTCGAGTTTCTCATTTCTCTGATCAGTAGGGATGTATGTGATTTATTATATAATGAGGACAATATTGTCCTCGATATTGTACAATACCCATATGCAAGGATGGATTGGAGAGGATGTCCAAACATCTTATTTACAACAGTCAAGCCAACATATGAGAGAGGTAATATTATCAATATGTTTTGATAAATCTAGTTGCATATTTTTAGGTCTTATTTAATGCACATGTAATTTATTGTAACATTTTGCTTCAATTATCTTATTATTATTATCTATTGTTTTGCATATATTGACACATATTTTGGGGATAAGCCTCCCCAACATGAAGATGAGGTAATGGAGGAGGAATAGGACTATCCTCAAGTACAAAGACCCCACATGCCACATAGGCTAGATCAAAGAGTCTCGATAGAGGTGGTGGATCATCTATGCCGTGTCATGACTAGTCACAAAGTTGTACCGACATCCATTAGAGACATATTATGAGTAGAGGATCTCTCTAGGATATGGAGGAGTTTGCCTCATGACATGATGTTGTTGATGCGTCATATTTTTGGTGTCTTCAACCTCATTAAGATGTTGAGGGGTGTTTCTCATGATCCCACTCCATCTATCTCATCCATAGAGCCATCCACATTATCTACTCCACCACATGGTCCTCCTCCTCCTATTGATTCTCCTTCGTATGAGTTGGTTGCACCATCTATTGATCCTCTTGCTTCCTATTGGCACAGGGGCAGACCTAGGGTTCAACGCTACAACCGACCCTTTCAACCACACCTGCGAAGTAGATGAAGTCTCACTTGAGGTAGTGGATGGGGTGGTTGTAGGACTCAAGTGTCTGCAACCTTAGCTGAGACACATATATGTGATTAGAATACTTAATAAAGAACTTAGCACCATTAGTTCCTCAATATACAGTCAATAACCACTTTGCTTATAGGACAAAACTTTGCAGCATTCACACTAATCTACGGTATTCAAGCACTTAGCATATACAAATGGATCAGAATGAGCATATCAAGCACTAAGCATGAATATCTAGATAAGATATAACATTCTAACATATAATAAGCACCAAGCATGAATAGATCTATCTAAACATATCAGAGCATTTCACATATAATATGTAAATACATCAAGACAAAGCACAAAGAACATCACACAAGATTTACGTGGTTCACCCCCACCCTGGGGCTACGTCCACCAACTCTTCTTATTTATAGTCTTCGGTCAATCGGTTACAAGAACAAAGCCTCAAAACCCTTACTCCACACAGGACAAAAGATCTTCACAACTAGCTAGATCCTTCTTTCTTGCGTTACAACACAAAGCCTTCTACATTCTTTCAGAGGGACTTGCACTCAGCTCTACAAGTCTTACACAGTATGCACAGAGCACCTACAATCCTTTGATCACATAGATCTAACACTTAGCCATTCCTTTTGCACTTAGCACATCAACCTCTTTCTATATTGCCTATCCTTCTATATATACATTACAAAATAGGCCTAAACATGGGTAAACCCATGGGCCTACATCCCATTCCCGTTACATATTCCCCAAAACCCAAAAAGGGCCCCAAAAGGGGGCCGAGATCCCGTGATATCTGCTTATACTTACGCTCCTCCTTAGACAGGCTGTCGAAGTCCCAAAATAGGTCAACATGACCAAGAAACTCCCAAAACTTGGTCAAGGGCCCACAAGACCCCAACACTCACCTGTGACTCGTCCCGAGTCACTCTGGTCTAAGAAATTCTTCCTCTAACGCCTTGAGATTGGATCGAGTTACTTTGACTTGCTGCTTTGTTGTGGCCTCTTGTTCAGTGAAATCCTGGATCACTGCATCGTTCACTAGTCCTTCTAAGCGTTGTTCTGCTATGAGGACAACCTGTTCTAGCTCTTCTCCTTGGCTCTCAACCTCTGTAAACATCATACATGCCTTGTCTTGCATAGGTTGAAGTCGTTGAGTGACTTCCATCACTTTGATTTGAATCATATGGATCTGATGATGAGCTGTGCGTTGTTCTTGAGATCTCTTCATCCTTTCTACAACTGATAGGGCCTTCAGCTCCTGTAGTGTATCTGCATTATGCTTCGCTTCTTGGAGCTCTGACTCCAGTGTCTACAATTTTGGGTTTTCAATGAGATTTTCATAGTTCTGGGTGCTGCGGTTACTGAGCTACTTGCACTCCAAGGAAAGAGATTTTAATCTGTCAACTACGCTACAGGAAACTGCTTCTCTTTGGTTCCTTATCTTCTGTGGGGTTTCAGGTACTGTGCAGAGCTCTAAGTCAGTGATGCATTGTTGTATCTTCTGGATTACCTCTTCCAGTTGTGCCACCTGCTGTGGAACTTGTTCCTTGGTCTGTACTCTGATGGCTGTCACAGAGTGAAGTGCTATGTTGAACCTTTCCTTAACTTCAAGTTGCTCGACGAGCAACCGTTCCTTGCTTTGTTGTAGCTCTTCTTTTTCTTCATCCCATTTTGCTTATAGAGCGATATTTTCCTTTTCTACTACACTTATTTGGTCCTCAAGGTCTTTCTGTACTTGTGCTAAATCCTGGGTGGATTGTGATATCTCTTCCTAGGCTTGTTGAAGGAGAGCTTCAACTGTATCAACAATGCGATGTAATTGAGAGGGCTCATCACCTAGTTCTGGTGTTCCAACTGTCAGGGGCGCAGTGGATACTGCGTGGCTGGACTGTAGTTCCTGATGCACTCCTTGGAGCTCATCCTTAAATCGACTAAATACCTCCTCCTACTTAGCTTATTGCTTCTCTTCTATCTCTAGCGAAGCATCATTCAATGCTGCGACGATGAAGTCGAAGTCATCTGAGGTGAGGGTGGTCTTGAATTTGGTTCTGGTTTCTTTCATTTTCTTCCTTGAAGAAGGTTTCGAAGGGGAAACCTTCCTTTTCTTCGAGGGATCCTCCTTGTCTCTTAGCGGTGTAACCTCGCCTTTATTCTTTCGACTTCTGTGCCATCACCTCCTTTCTTTGTTGAGATGGACACAGTCTTCATGGATGTGCTATATAAATCGTGGACCTCTTCGGTCTTCTTTATCTTGCTAGGTTCAGCTATATCCAATGCAGTTTTGGGGCTTTCAACATCGAACATCTCTGCGGGGTCTACTAGAACAAGGAGGTCCGCCGACCATTCCTTGGTAATCTCCTCCAAGTCATCCTCCATTAACTTGTAGTATGACTGTAGCTGTTGTTTATGCTCATCAACGTGCATTGTGATATAGATAAAATGGCGGTCCACGCTGAATTTCATTAAGGGTCTAAACTCGTGAAGTGTGTTCGGGGTTATGCGAGGTGCGACCTGTATGGCTACCTTCAAATGGTTATAATACGTGTGGAAAATGACATTTGATTGCCAATTCTTGTTCATTTAGTTGGAGTACCACAACGTATTGAACTTCGCAGCCAGAGGTTCAAATGGCTCGGTGTCCGGGAAGGTCGCACCTTCCGGCATCTCCCATGTGATGAAAGCGATCAGGATAAGAAGCCAGCTGAAGTGGAATTCGTATCCCTGATCATGCGCTTCCTTGCAATCTAGTTCTAGCTAGTTCATGAGGTACTTCACCCAATTCATCTGTATTCCCTCCACGCACTTCCCTGCGAGGTCAACTAAAAATCCAGTTACTTGGGTCGGTCGGTTATTGCAAACTAGATTTCCTACGATCAGCTGACAGGCAAGGTGCACTGCGCCACTCTAGATAGAGGCTACCTTGTAGCCTCGCATGCCCTTCTCTACATCATCGTAAGTATCATTTATCCTCTGGGCAAGAGTGTGATCTGTGGTCTTTCTGGGGTAGAAATCCTGTGGGTAATGGCCTTGCATGCTAAGCCCTATGATTCAATTGATCAAAGTCGGATCCGGATCCATTGTGATGCGGCGGTTCAACCATAAGTATCCTCCACGATAGCAGGACAACAACAACTTGATGCACACGTTCACTTCTTGATGCCTCCTGAAGTGAGGAATCTTCATTACATTAAGAAGTGTGGACTATGCGAGGTTCATGGTCCACTCCTGGGGAACGATCTTTGAATTCTTTCCCTTGGTTCTAGTCAGATACTTGTATGGGGATAACATATTGTATACTTTCCTATCGCCGAGGTTGAAGTCACTAAACTTCAACGTTGCAATCTTATCCTGATCTGCATGCACTGCGCATATCCCTTTCAGAAGGTATGCAGTGACCAATTCATATTCAAAATCTCAGAGCACACTATCTCGGTTTATTTCACCGCTTAGAGGTGGTAGATAAGCAAGTAGAATGCTCAGAATCAACATAGCATTTGCAATATCATCTATGTGCTTCATTTGTTTCTCATCAGCTGGCCGGGATGGTCCGGATCGAGCAGTGGACAGAGAGGCCTATAGTCCTCTCATCGAAGATTCTTGTACACCTATAGACACTCCTCTCTCCGACATGACTCCCTCTATCATCAAGTCAATCAAAACTTCCTCAGCGGCTTTCATTGCAGCGCTCAATGCTTTCGACATATGCACTCAGGTAAAAAATTCATGGGATCGGGGAACAACTCAGACATGGTAATGAGATAGAGAATGAGAGCACAATGATCACTGTATAAACTCGGCTTAGGCCGTGGGCTCGAATTCTCGATTGGCAAAAGTGTTCTCGATGCATGGCGCGACAAGATAAATAAGTAATTCGACAACAGTTGGCTTGCAATGGGTATGAGCCTCCATTAACTCATGTTCGATCCGTTATGGCACGGTCCAACGGTCAGATGGCGAACCTTTATTGCTTTTCTGTCCGTTCAGAGTAGAATTCGAACGGATATATCCGCCCCAATGACTATATTTCTTTGTCATGGCGAAGTGCCATGTGTCGCTATTCTGATATCTCAGTGAAGCTCCAATTCTGCAATTTTTCTTTCTACGAGGTCTCCCCTAGAACCTCATGTAGCCTTTCAGTATCAACCCTCTTCTTTCTTAACTTTCTAGCCTTCTTTCTAGTGAGCTTTGTCTCAGTAATGCTTTTCTCATTCTGATTCTTTTCTTCTTTGGTATTACTTCCTTCGCGTTGTTGAAATTCTTTCCTAGGGTTCCTGGATAATACTTCTTCTTTGTATGGGATAGGTAATTCAATATTTTTAGGATCCTCTAGTGTTCTCTTAGCTTCAACATTCGGGTTGCTAGTATTAAATATCTGTGATTTGCTCTCCTATTCTTCAATCAAGTGAATGATCCTTCTGGTCATAAAGTCTTTTAACTCTTTCTTCTTCTGTTCCAAAACTTCTTCTTCTCCCTTTTTTCAGGCTTGGTCTCTATCAATCCAAGATTTTCCTATTAGCATGGTAAATGGGGCATTGTCTTTGACAAATTTAATAATCTCAAGGTCTTCTTCTGTCGAAGTTCCATTGAAAGTCATAGGTATCCGAGAGAGCCTTCCACATAGGTTTAATAGCTTTCCTCTGAATAAACTTATTCCTCCTAGTGAAGGGATCATAACAGGCCTTCCTATAGCTTCCCAGGTTCTCTCTGGCATAATATTCATCTATGTTTCCTCATCCATAACATAGTCAATGTCGAAGTCTCCTATTCTTTCTTCGATGCATTTCTTTTCTTTGAAGATCTCTGATAATATTATATGTCGATGGTCATTCATGGTTTCTTTCATCTATAGCAATGCTTTCTCTGATTCTTTCTGAGGTTCATCTGTAGGTTCTGGATCTGCCTTAGGGTTTTCTTGATTCAGGTTCATTCTTTCAAGCTTAGCAATCATTCTAGGGAAATCCAATACTTCATGGTCTAGAGCTTTACAACAAAGACAACTAGGTCTTCCGCTAGGACATTCCTTAGCAAGATGTCTCGGTCTTCTGCAACTGTAACAAAGGGTTAATCCCCTCTTCCTTTTAAATGATCCCCATATTCTTCTGTACTATGCACTAGGATCATGGGAGCTAACCTACAACAAATTCTTTCTAGGATCCTACATCCATTTGTTAGTCCGGACATTCTTTCTTTGCATAGGTATAATATATCTTTCACTATTCTTATCAGATCTACTCATATCAAACATTCTTTCATCTATCAATGCCCTAGCCTTCAAACTAGGACATACTCTATTAAACAGACCTAGATCCATACTCTAGAAACAAAAATTTCCACTTATCTTACTTCTACAGGGCACAAAGCTTTCAAATCTAACACTTTTAACTATTCTTACCTTTATCAGGGCACAGAGCTTGGAGATCTTACCTCTTTTGATCATAAATTCTTACTTTTCCCTTTCTTAGAGTACAAAGCATTCGGATCTTGCTTCTTTCCTTCAGATCTAATCTTCTTTTCTTCAAATCGGGCTTCTTTCTTTTAGATTTGATCTTCTTTCTTTAGCATAGATCTTTATAAGTTAAGTAGAATACTGCGCACTAGGGCACATATCTATGCACAAAGATTTCACAATTTCAGGATGAATCTTTTCATAGAGCTTCCTCTTTCGTAGTTCCCAACAATCACAGTTTCAGTCTCGACAACGGAACCATTTGTTGGCACAGGGGCAGACCCAGGGTTCAACGCTACAACAATGCACCAACAAAACCCTAACTATCGACCCTTTTGGCAACATCTGCGAAGCAGATAAAGTCTCACCCGAGGTAGTGGCAGGGGTGGTTACATGACTCAAGTGTTTGCAACCTTAGCTAGGACACAGATCTATGATTAGAACACTTAATAAAGCACTTATCACTGTTAGTTCCTCAATATACAATCAATAACCACTTCGCTTATAGGACAGAACTTTGGAACATTCACACTAATCTATGGTATTCAAGCACTTAGCATATACAAATGGATCATAATGAGCATATCAAGCACTAAGCATGAATATCTAGATCAGATATAACATTCTAACATATAATAAGCACCAAGCATGAATAGATCTATCTAAACATATCAGAGCATTTCACATATAATATGCAAATACATCAAGACAAAGCAAAAAGCACATCACACAAGATTTACGTGATTCACCCCCACCCTGGGTCTATGTCCACAAACTCATCTTCTTTATAGTCTTCGGTCAATCGGTTACAAGCACAGAGACTCAAAACCCTTGCTCTGCACAAGACAAAAGGTCTGCGCAGCTAGCTAGATCCTTCTTCCTTGCGTTACAACACAAAGCCTTCTACAGTCTTTCACAGGGACTTGCACTCAGCTGTAGAAGTCTTACACAGTATGCATAGAGCACTTACAATCCTTTGGTCACATAGATATAACACTTAGCCATTCCTTTTTCACTTAGCACATCGGCCTCTTTCTATATTACCTATCCTTCTATATATACATTACAAATAGGCCTAAACATGGGTAAACCCATGGGCCGACATCCCATTCCCGTTACATATTCCAAAAAACCCAAAAAGGAGCCCAAAAGGGGGCCAAGATCCCGTGATCTCCACTTCGACTTGCTCTCCTCCTTCGAAAGGCTGTCGAAGTCCCAAAATAGGTTAACATGAACAAGAAACTCCCAAAACTTGGTCAAGGGCCAACACTTCCCCTCCAAATGTTTCTAAACCTCCATCCAAGTTTGATCCCCTCATGCTCATGCTTCCCCTCCACATGCGTCTGAACCTACATCTACATATGATCCTCCTCCTCCTGCTTCTCCTCCACATGTGTCACCATATTCCACTATTCCTACTCCTACTCCTCCACTTGTGTCACCATCCACCTATCCTTTCCCTTCTCCTTCACATGTGTCATCATCCACTAATCCCCCTCTTCATCCTCCTCTTCCTCCACATGTGTCACAAGCTTTTGATGCTTTGGACACTATATTCACATTGAGTATTGTTTCACATCTTCATGATCTTGATAGAGATACATTTGATAGTGCACTTTTGTCGACATTTATTTCTGGCATAGATGTTCTTCATAGATGCTCTTCCTCTGGTAGCAGAGACACTGATGCATCTGGATCTTGTGGTAGACCTAGATAGTAGTGGTACGGATTGCAATGCATATTGATTGTTTTATATTTGACTTGAGATCTATATATGACATGTTTATTGCAGATTTTGTTGAGATGTATGTTCGACATGTATATTCATATGTATATCGTTCATGTATATTATGTTTTTCATATAATGTTGTGGTTTTTATTGTTTGATTTATAAAATGTATTATGAGTATCCTAACGACGAACATTGTTAATGATTTCTCTATTTTTAAGTTAAATTTGGGATGTATTGCTCATTTAAATTTACAGTTGTTATATAATGTTTAAATTTACTTTTATGAAATCATTTAATTTGGATTGTGATTATAAAAAATTATAACCATTAATTCCATATAATGTTTAACTGTTCTTCAAGGTGAATTGTTTGTTGTCCAACAAGATACAATATGTTGATTAAACATGTTTAGAAACAAAAATACTTAAATATGATGAGTGAAATGATTGTGATTTGAATATTATGTATTTTTCATATATTATAATAATAACATTATAACATAATTATTCACTAATAATAATGATGATGCAATAATAATGTTATTTTTCTAATTTTAATTATTCATATATTATATTACAAGACAAAGTTATAATATACTTGTTTACTAAAATCACAATTATTATATTGTATTTTTTTCCAAAGGTTTTATTAATTTATATTATCCAACTATTATAATATATGAAATTCATGCAATTAAAAGTAAAATATTAAATATAGGGAATAATAATACATTTTGATCTATACACTTTCGATGAAATTGTTTCACATTTTTTTCTCTAATACAAACTTTACGAATCTTCTATTAAAAAATAATATCGTCCATCATTTTATAATTAGTATTTTAAGAATTAGTAAAATTGACAAAGGTTTCTATACTTTTAGATAAGTATGGATCATTAAAATTTTCCTTAATTTTGACTAGGCTCTAGAAAAAGACTCTTTTATAATTTCCATTTCCTTCCTATTTTGACACTTATTCAAGGAGAATATGAAAGGAATGATTAAGATAAGTTTATATGATTATATAACTAAAGAATGAAGTAGAATAGGGGAAGGCCATGATATTTACACTAGTTAAGGTTGGGAATGTCATCAAAGTTGGTAATTCCAACACCAAAAATGTGATTCCAAAACTCATAGATGTTACACTAAGTTATTTTGTTGGAATTGTCATTAGAAGTTCCATCAAAGTATATATTTATTCGAATTTTGATTTTTTCAAACAATAAAAATTTTGAGGTTTGAATATTTTTTAATATCTTGATTGTTTTGTTAAATACAATAATTTAAAATAAACCTTTACTAATGTAAGTCACCAACTTTGTGATATCTCAATTAATTCTTAGTAATTCAAAGGTAAACAAAAACATATGTTAATAAAATACAACATAATTTTTCTATAATAAACAATAAATATGACAATAAAAATATATCAAAACCACATCTTATGCTTGTACTATTTAATGTATTTTCAATATGGTGGTTGTAAATGGTTGCTAACTTTTCATATCCAACATAATTATACAATGAATAAAAAAAATATAATTGGCCATTATAGATACCCATAATAAAACGACACATCCAAAATATAAATGTCCAAACAAATCATTTCCAAATAAATCTTCATTGCCATCACCTTGATTATCTTCCTTGCTTGGAATTGTAACATTGTTGTTCTAAAAAATATGTTTAGGTATCAAATCATGTCTCAATATGAACCACCAGTCCTCATCCAACACATCTGGGTAAAAAAATACTCGGTTGCAATGTTTTGGGAAAACATAAGGCTTCTTACTTTCAACCCACATTTTTTTAGGGTTAATACATATTAGCCCAGTATCACGATTTTCCTTTACATTTTTCCAGTCAAAGGTATTGTTGAGCCTCTAAATTGACATCCCCACTACCCTATTATAGTCATCATCTATACCTTTTTGGCTTACCTAAGCTTGGATAAATGACAAAGAACACTAACATTAGCCATTGATGAGGTCATAAGGTAAAGTATAATTAATTCATGCATTTTTGTGGTTTATTGAGCTAGGAGACTAAATGTTTCA
>JASDQU010754634.1:0-12304 GCA_032191745.1 Picea mariana
GACTCAAAACTTTTAAACCATGTGAAAACCAACCTTAAGAAGAAATTTGAAATGACAGACTTAGGATTTTTGCACTATTTCCTTTGCCTCCAATTTTTGCAAACCAATAAAGGAATTTTTCTTTCCCAGTCTAAGTATGCTTGTGACCTTATTCGTCGCTTTCACATGGATTATTGTAAACCAACCCCTTCTCCCTTCGAGTCTGGAGTCAAGCTTACTGCCACCTATACTTCTCCTGAAGTTGATGCCACCCTATACCATCACTTAGTTGGTAGCCTCTTATACTTGACTCATACCCGTCCTGATCTTTCCTTTGTTATTGGTCTTGTTGCCTGGTATATGCAAACACCCCATGAAAGCCATTGGAAAGAAACTAAATGGATACTTTGCTATGTTCTTGGTACAGTTCAGTTCGGGAAACATTACAGTTCAGGAGGGAATCCTTTATTGGTTGGTTTCACTGATTCAGATTGGGTCGGCGACCCTGATGATCGGAATTCTACTGCAGGTTATGTTTTCAGCCTTGGTTCAGGAGTTGTCACTTGGGCCTGTAAGAAACAATAGGCTATTTCACTTTCTTCAGCAAAAGAAGAGTATCGAGCAATGATAAATGAAAGTCAGGAAGCCCTGTGGCTTCGACATATCCTTTCAGAGTTTGGATTCCGGCACCATCATCCGAATAGCCTTTGGTGTGACAATCAGAGTGCCATCAAGCTCGCCAAATACCCAGTTCAACATCAACATATAAAACACATCAAGCTACACATGCACTTCGTATGAAAGGTAATTCATGATCAAGTTATTGAAGTGCTCTTTTTCCCTACAGAAGATCAAGTTGCAGACATTTTCACGAAGTTTTTTAGAGAAGCGAAGTTTTCCAAACTTCGATCTATGTTAGGATTTCAAGAAGTTTTCATTAAGGGGGGATAGGCTCTAATGCCTCCTTCCTTATCCTATTGTGTCACTACTGTAAATCCTTCAATCCTATCCCAAGTTGTTCTTAAGGGGGGATGTTAGGATATTTAGACACTTAGGAGTTAGTTAAGATCTAATTGGTCTAATATGTCATTAGGTAAAAGTGTGTTTCTTAGTGTGTTTCTTTAGTATGCATTTGTAGTTAGGAAATCTGACGGTCACGATATGTTTTCGACATAGAGTGATCTGACGGTTCATACTCTCCTTGATATTAACAGTAATTGATCCATGGATTAGCACCTGATTGGTCCATGGTCACTATTTAAAGAGCATAGAGGGTCATTTTCCATTGATCGATTGTGAGAAACTCTCTTTAAAATCTCTCTGTAATCTTTTTATTTTCATTAATAAACTGCTCCAAGTGGCCACATTGGTTGGGGCCGTGGATGTTTCCCCGTAGGGGTTTTACCACGTGAAAGCATCGGTGTGTTGATTTTTGATCTGGTTATGTGAGTGGTTACTAAAGGTGTTCGTCCTCTGTTGGAATACCTGTGTTGTCGAACAAACATTTTATCTAGAAATAAAAAAGATCGATGTGAAGACAATGTTCCTACATGGGGACCTAGAAGAAGAAATATACATGAAACAGCCTGAAGGATTTGTAGTAAGGGGAAAGAAATATTTGGTTTGCAATTTGAAGACATCCCTTTACAGTCTAAAGGAATCGCCAAGGATGTGGTACCAAAATTTTGACACATGCACCCTTAGTTTGGGATTTGTGAGAAGCAAAGTTGATAATTGCATATATTACAAAGGAGAAGGTGGGTGTTTCATATATGTAACATTGTATGTCAACGACATGTTTATGATTGGAAACAACATGAATGCAATAAAGGAGGTGAAGAAAAAACTATCCTCCAAGTTCAACATGAAGGATCTTAGTGCAGCGAAATTCATTCTTGGAAAGGAGATCAAGAGAGATTGAGCTGCTAGAAATCTCTCGTTGAACCAGAAGAAGTATATTGAAACAATTTTGAAATGTTTAAACATGTAGGATTGAAAACCTATGAAGGTTCTGGTTCCTATGGGAGCAAGGCTAACTGTTGAACAATGTCCAAAGACACAGAAAGAAATAGAGGACATGGCATGTATTCCCTATGCAAGTGTTGTTGGTAGTATAATGTATGTGATGGTATGTACTCGAATGGACATTTCCCATGAAGTGGGAGTGTTGAGTAGATACATTTCAACATGTGGAAAGGAGCATTAGACAACTATCAAGAGAGTATTTAAGTATTCGTGTGGCACAAAATATTATGTTATATTCTACCAAGGAAAACCTAGAGATGATAATGAATTAAATGTGCATGGCTTTGTCAATGCCAACTGGGATAGATATATGGATCTATGAAGGTTGACCAATGGATATGTGTTCAAGATGTTCGGTGGAGAAATTAGATAGATGAGTAAGAGGTAGGTCGTCATAGCCTTGTCAACAACAGAATTTGAATACATGGCATCCACTCATGGAAGAAAATAAACAATACAGTTGCAAAGGTTATGTTCAAGAATCGAGTTTGAGAAGAGATGTATGAAGATACGTTGTGATAATCAAAGAGAAATATTTATGGAAAATAACCTTACTTATCATTCCAAGACTAAGCATATTGATGTAAAATACAATTTTTTGAGAGACATGGTAGAAAGCAACAAGGTGTTACTAGAGAAATTAAACACATTGGAAAGCATAAAAGACTCTTTGAACAAGTCCGTGAGTGCTATGAATTTCTCTTGGTGCAGAGAGGCAATGGGAATTGATGCTCTAGGTCTGTGAATGAAAGTTTTGGAATCTCCCAATTTCAGCATAGAAGAGACAAAGTGGGAGAATGTTGGGTTGTTATTTTCTTTTTAGTGAAATTCTAGTTGAGGTGGATCAGCTGGAAAAGGAATTCAAAGGTCGAAGTGTTCGACCAAGTAAATTTGAAGTCGAGATGATCGAAAACAATTTGAAGAGGTTGACCAACAAGAGGTTTGAAGGTGGTCATGTGGCAACTAACTCAAGACCGATTGGAGGTCGACTGGTAAGACGAATTGGTAGTCGGCTATAAAACAATCCCGAGATTCATAAGATTTCTAGCCAATAATATACGTGGATCTATAACTACTTTTGGGTGCCTTTCTTTATGGTTTTTCCTATTGTAAATCCTATAAATAAGGCGTGTTGTAATTTCATAAAAGCTAATCTTTATAGAAATAATTTTAGAGGTTGTTGGTCATGTAGATGTAAGTTGAATTGACTACAGGGTTGTTCTTGTGTAAACCAAGAAGGTATGATGTCAATTGTGGCTTAGGTGTAGACCAAGGTTGGGAATGTAAATTTTGATTCTAAATGAATAAGACAATAAGAGAGAAATACGCTCATGTTGGGTATGTGTTATATTCTTTGCATGACTAGCTCGAGTGTCTGTTATGTTGTGTCGGGTGCGCAGGGGGGTTTGAGGGGGGGGCGTTAGGACCCCCCTTCTAGGGTTGCAAGGGGGAGATATCCCTCCTGTGTGGGGGTTTGGTGGAAATGCTCTGTTGGCTTCCCAACTAGCACCTTTTTTTTCATTGTCATTTGAAATACAAAATCATTTATTATACTCACTGCCTAGTATGTCTATATGCGTCAGAATGACTGATTTTATTTTTGTGCAAAGGTGTGATTGTTTAATGCCAATTAGTCTTGTTTTGAATTTTTATCATTTTTTTGCGAATATGTTTGTGTCATTTATTGATCATTTTCCCTATTCAATTTCATGACTGCAAAGCATGAAATTGAATCTTCTTTTCATGCAAATCGTTGATCGAACTCGTGTGACAATATCCCTTTGCATGGATTAAAGATTATTGTTTGTTTTCTTTAACTAATCTAAGGTCTGAATAGAAGGTCATTGAACTATCTTTTAATGGAGGGTATATGAATGATGTTAAACAACCTAAGAAAGGATCTCCTTTTAGAAACTAAGATCGATTTTAAGAGGTATGGGTTTGATTTAAATGAATTTATGAACTTAAGTGTCAAAACTGAACTAAAACCTTGATTAAAACTATTGATAAATCATTGATATAAATGATACGAGATTCATTTAAAACATTACCACTCTAAACAATATTGACATAAAAACATTTGACACCTACCATTGTCATATAACGACATGATGTTTAGTGATGCTTACTTACCTTGGCATGATATTTTGGCTATCACATGAATCATTACTCTGCGTGGTGTTAATGTTGTCGAAATTAGGTCAGTGGTTTGTGGCAGGTCGCAAGGGTTTCATGGGTTTCTTAGTTTCAAACTTATCTGTCCTCTGGTCTACAAGAGGTAATCAGAATTTGGAGTGGGAAATAATGGTAGAGCCTCCTCAAACCTTCAAGTGTTTGATTATCATCATGTATGTTCATCCGGCCTCCTTCGTTGTTTATGGGCTTGGTCTATGGAGATTACAACATTTTCCCCTTGATCAAAATTGTTTCTATGTCTTCTGGTTTACCCCTGTTAAATATATGTCTCCCATAGTGAGGATAGAGTCGAATGGCCTGCAAACCTTGTTGTCCCATGATGACACAACGGGTAGGCTTTCTCAAGTTAGTTGGTTAGGTTTTATTCAATCATTTGATGGGTTTAATTTAGAAGTGGCCAGGGCGTTTTCCAAAACTTTTGATGGAACCAAAGCTAAAATAAGGGATTTTTAGTTACAGTTCATTGAGGAATTCATTGATAAGGAAACGGGTCTTCCTCGGGAAGGTGAAAAGTGGTTTAAATATATGAAGGTAACCAATATTCCATGGCGGTCTCTGTTGGCATCCAAGAAGTCACAATACCACATAAAGGGTATGCCTTTAGAGCTATTTAACACTAGTTGGCACAGTCTATTGTTGATAATTAAATAGTGCATTACCTGTGAAGGGCGCTACAGTCTAGTTTTCTATTTTCACATACGGTTACTTATGGTGTTTCAGGGGTTTCATTTAAACCTTCCTTTCTAATTAATTAGAATCCTACAAAAAATGTCAAAATTTTATCAACGGCCAAGCCTTAATCCTAAGACCATCTTGTTTCATCACGACCTAATTCGCATCCTGGTTGATTTTCATTTGGTTAGCACAGGTGATAGTTGGGAAGGTTTTATGGTAAGAAATGAATTTTTACCTCAGCAAAATGGTCCTATCATAAATTTAACGCAGGCTATTGAAGATCCTTTCTCTCCCAAGGCTTTGCCTCATGATTTTCGAATTGAGATTCAGATTTATGATAACCCTATCGTGTCACCTGATGTCCAAACGAAGGCTTTTCCTATGGCTATATCGGCACCCAAAAGACCTGTGTTCATTCCTAGGAAACCCTTAGAAGTTTTCCTTAGCCATTTGAGGAATCAATCGTTAAGTGTTGATGATCAGTCACAGTGTATGAGACCAATAGTCAAGGAGAAACATAAAGAGAAAGGTAAACAAACTAGGCATGTGCAAGAGGTCTGTGAAGTTGAGCTTAAAAACAAAAGGAATGGCCACATCCTATCTAGAATGATAAGAAATAGGCATAAACAGAGGAATGATCCCATTCAAACGATTATGATAGAATATCAAAACTCTGTTGAAAATACAATCCCAGACTCTGCAGAGGATAATCATCCTCAGTATGACTTTGTTTCTAATTTTCCCCCATTCCTCCAAGACTATGATGGATTCTCAGGAACTCTAGCTAATTTAAAAGCTAAGTTGGTGCAAGAAAAGACTTCACACTCAAACCACCAACAACCACTCCAGAATCTAGAAACTATTTTTTGTCACAAATGCTTATCATGGGCCCAGAGGTATTACACAGACGTCCCTTATTAGCAAATGCGCCTTAATCAGGTTATGAGGCAAAATAGGGAACTTGAAAGAGACAATCTGGAGTTGAGGTTTGAAATGCAGCAAAGTGTTCCTCGGGAAAACAAGAAACCCATGAAATCAAGAGATATTATTATTAAGAATTCAACAAATGTCAATGTAATTATGGGATCAGATATGCACAAATCTTCATTTTCCAATGTTTAATTTGGGTACATTAATCTATGTTTTTATTTCTATTTGATTTTTTTTTTATTAAGCATTAGTTGTTACATTGTTTTTGGACTAGCTACAGAATCAAAGATTTTGTAGCTTGTCTTAAATTAGTTAATGTGGTTTTTAATTGGATTTTTATTTTATTTTTAGGTCTCAAAAAGGAACAACAAGATAATATGTGCAATGCTTGCTTAATGAAGAATCATGAAGTACTTATGTTTTAAAAGTAGGATTTATTCCAAACAATTCAGAATATATTTTTGAATGATTGTTATAACAAACTTTTATAAGTTGTTGTAAACATTATTATTATAAACTCAGATTAGTATGTAGTTTTAAAAACACTCTATTTTTGAAGATTTACCTCTATCATGTGGATATGAGAAGTAGATCATTGTGTTGTTTAAATATTCAATTAGCTTTGATATCAGGCATGGTAAACAATTCTAGGAGATGGACTACTGAATTTTTTTTTTGAGGAATATAGAATTATGCTTTACTTAAGGCTTTCATCCCGTGAGTAAAGAGTTCTATTTATATTATAATATATTGAATTATGGTTCATATTCTTCAATTAATTGATTATGAATTGATTAAAATTAACTTTAGTCTATTTTATCAATGCATGGTTAATTATTATCGTCTATATATTAATTCTTTCAATCCTTTAATAGTCCATGATTCCAAATTCGATAGTCTCAGGTGATTTTATCACTTTGATGCAAATCTTGAAATGTATTGAATTTATTCATATACTTTGAGTTTGCACAGATCTATTTGTCCAATGGAAATTTATTTCTTATTGCAAACAGTCATTTATATCCTCACCTGATATTAGCGATACAAAAGTTGTCCTTTATGTATTATGTATGAGATCTGAATTGTCAAAGTGAAGTGACTTTCTCTTGGCATTTCTATAGTCTTATAATTATACAATTGTTTGTTATAGATATCTCTTAACATGTAGGTTGCAGGAGTAGTTTGTTACAGGAAGTCACACACGCAGCTTGTCTTTTAATACTGACTAGTTTTAGGTTAGTAGTTTCTTTTGATTTTATTATTTAATTTTGTATTTTCTTTGTGAAAGTAGAGTCACCTATAAGCTTAAATACTTTGTTTATTTAAGTCATAACATTATCATTTGCTTTCACTTTTTTATTTTCTTTTCAAAGGTAAAAGTATATTAGTAATATACCTTAGATCTATTTACATTTTTCCTGAGATTTGGTTCTCTTTTATAAACTTAGTTTCTAAGGTTTTTCACAAATCTTGCAACATGTACATTTGTATACTCTGTATATATATAGAACGTAAATGTACATAGTAGATAATTGGTTAGTGATTTTATTTTTATAGTTTAGATTATATCCTTTTATCGGCCTACAAAGCCGTAAAACCCATTAAGGGTGAATCATCTCTCATAGTTGACGGTGTGTTCACATATGCCCATCAAAAAATGGCGCTAGAAGGAGGGCCTGAAAGATATTAATGGCACGAGGAAGTTGAAATATACCTCCTAATAATCTCTCTTCAGTTATAACTTGTAGTCACTCATACTCCACTGTTGTATCCAATACAACCAATACATCTGAAGCCCAACCTATTATTCCACTCGAACCACATTCTCAATCTATTATGATCAAACCGAAGACACCACTTCCTCGAGGACTTGATGTACAAGAGATTATCTAGAATTATCATCGATCAGTAATAAGAACCCAATATACCTTGGCTAGACTTAGGCAGCTAGGCGACCAATTGCATCAACCTTTTAACTTTTTCTAGTCATCAGGAAAAAATTCATGTTATTGGTACACCAAATTACATGTTGCACGACATTTTCCCATATGAATCACTTGTTCTAGATGTTGGGGGATCTGGTCTTTCTCCTTCACCACCTGATCCTTCTCCACCTCCTTCCGAAGGAGAATCTTCTAACGAAGAAAGTTCATCTTCTAAGAAATCGCAAACTTCAAATAATTCACAGACTTCAACCTAGATGGCTAATCAAAATAATCTCGCCAGGCCTTGGCTTGACCAATATGTTGTAGTCGTACCAGGACCCCAACATTCTTTACTAAGCATCATGAAAAATGGTTACCTAAGTTTGATCCCTATTCTAAACAATTAGTTGAGGATCATATACAAAAATTCATGTTGGCTGTTAGTCTTAGAAATGTAGAACATGAAGATGTCATATGCAGGATTTTTACCTATACCTTCAAAGGAAATGCCTCCACATGGTACTTCACACAATAGCCTCAAACAATTGTTTCCTGGAATAGATTTGAAACCTTTTTATTAGAAAAATTTGGAGACGACAAATCTCCATAAGTTTTCGTTATGGAGTTATCGAGTATGAAAATGAATACCAAATAAAAATTCAAAGATTTTAACCAAAGATTTCTTACACTCAAAAACAAGATCCCTACAGATTCTATGCCTACAAAAAATCTGATTGTTGCTTATTATGCCAAAACTTCACATCATACTACAACCATGTGGGTTAAAAGGTCTAAAAATAATACTTTGTTAGAAGATTTTGAAGAAGCATTGCTCATTGAAAAGGACATGCTCAGCTTGAAGGATAATGAAAATCTTGAAACTGAATCAACTTCTTCTTCCAAGAAGAAGATACAAATTCTTACCAAACCAACTTCAAATAAGAAGAATCAAGAACCCATATATATGGAAAGTCTACAAAAATATTTTCAAAAGTTATCCAACCAAGTTGTATATCTGAAAAAGAGTTGCAGAGGAAGGATCTTCTAGTAAAGGAATTTATCGAACACCTTTTAGAATACCACCTTCAAACCCTCCCAATAGATCAACCCCATTGGTTGAAGGTTTGAGTTTAGAAGGATTACACCACTCTATACGAGCCTTATTAGCTAGAGTTGATAATACTTATGATGTCCCGGTTGAACAAAAAAATGATGTTGAAAATGAGGATGAGGGAACACCTAATGAAGAAGATTCATCCCCTCCAACTTTCAGACATTTTTCAGATATAATGTTTCAAGCCAACTTTGAAACCGTACATAATAATCAACATATTTATAATACACGTTGTAAAAATCAGCCTAAATATCAAAACAAATCTACACCTGATGCAAAAAAAATGCAACATCAAAATAAACGAAATAGGCTTAAACATCAAAGAGTTTTTCTTTCTCTGATCTAGAATACGACCCTATTGAGGATTTTAAGAATTTAAAAGAAAATATTTCAATCTAGGAGCTTCTTAAGATTCCCTACATCCAATGGAAAATGTTACAAAGCATAGATGAAACTATAAACTTAGGAACACATGATCAGCCTCAGAACATTAATTTGGGCAAAGGGTGTACACAAAATAAAATTTGGTATTTATTAAACTTTTCAAAGAATTTAAAGATGTGTTCGCTTGAACTTATGATGATCTAAAAACATTCGATCCAAACATAATACAACATGTAATCCTGATGAAGCCTCAAGCCCAGTCGTTCCAAAAAAAACTAAGAAAGATGCACCCAAAGTTAGAGCCCACAGTAAAAAACGAATTGAATAAGTTGTTAACAGCTAAGATGATTTTTGTTGTCTGACATACTCAATGGGTATCCATTTTAGTCCTGGTAAGAAAAAAGATCGGGGAAACACGACTTTGTGTCGATTTCCACAACTTAAACCGAGCCTCTAATACAGATAATTACCACGTTTGGTCTGTTAGTACCTAGCTCTAAATTTTGGCCAAAATGTATGTTTGAGGCGAGGGTGCTACATAATTGATCTCATTTATGCAGCGATATTTTTATGTGCATGAGTATGATGGAAAGAAGTCATATCAAAGGCTCCTGGATCAAGATATTTAGGATTCTTAGGCCTATGACGCATGTATACTAATGTTAGTATCGGGTGGCAAAATGATTGGGTTCTACCTTCTAAATACCAAATCATTAAAAGGAAAATATTGATAGGTTTGTTAAAAGGCTTCTTATTTATATAGTTTTGTTTATTCTAAAAAATAAATAAAACAAAAATTTTGGGCTCAACCATGTGCCCGAGATCGAATTCTATGCAAAACACATTCTTAACACACTTATCAAGCATTGACAACACCAAATTCAAATCAAATGACAACACAACTAGAATCCCAAATCCAAGTCACAACACTCACAACACCAGACACCGAGCAGTGCACACATGTCAAATTCCAAGGGAAATCCCACGATGGAGAATAAAGTGCCAACGCATCGGGAGTGTCTTGAAACACTTGTATATACAAATTCATGAAACACATTTGTTTCTATACATGTGGGATACCCCACTGCACCAACAAAATAAGTGTGCCTAGAAATCATACATAGCAGCATCCAGGTGTCAGAAGGAATCATTCATTGCCTAAGTCTTGGATTCCATAAGAGAACAAAAATGTCCAGTTGAAAAGAAAGATTGTCAAGGTTCATCGCTTTCAATTTTTGTCTAAGGAGGTATGAAGGGCGGCTAGTATTGGCAGTAGATCAGGTTTGTTTATTTTGTTCCCAGCTTCCAAAGTGTCCTTATGAGTTACCATGGTTTTATTGTGGGTTTGGTTACTGGTAAATAATTATTGTGAGGATATCACACCCGTTGTTCACTTTCTTCGTCTTGGTCGAAGTCCTTTTCGAGGAGTGTTTCAATGATAAATAGAAACTTCATTGGGTGCAATATAATTGGAAAAAGGATGAATGATTGGCTCAAGATTGGATGCGCATAGAATGAAAATGGAATGGGAATCTAAACCCATACAGACTATAATTTATTTTCCATCTTAGTTGCATTCCTTGAGTTTAGCAACAAAGGTGAGACCCTTGTTCTTCAAATTTATGTCAAGAATGAACAAAAACTTGATTGTGGTGGTGGCTATGTAAAGTTGTTAAGTGGTGAAATTGACCAGAATAATTTCAGTAAAGAGATGCCCTTTAGTATCATGTTTGGACCAGACATTTGTGGTTGAAACACTAAAAAGTCCATGTTATTCTTTCATACAAAAGGAAGAATTGTCCTATCAAAAGAATTTTCCTTGTGAAACGGATCATCTTACTTATGTTTATACTTTCATTCTTCGACCAGATACTACATATAGCATCCTCATCGACAACAAGGACAACAATATGAAATTTATATAAGAATTGGGATTTATTGCCACAAAAAAACAATCAAGGACCTTGATGCCAAAAAACTAAGGAATATGATGACATTCCAAAGGAAATAATTGATTCATTTTCCACTAAGCCAGAGGATTGGAGTGACGAGCAAGATCGTGAGTGGGCAGCTCCAACTACAACAAATCTAGAATATAAAGAACCATGGAAGCTTAAGGAAATTAATAATCCAAACTTCAAGGGGAAATGGAAGGCTCCAATGATTGGTCATCCTGATTTCAATGATGGTCTAGAGCTCTATGTTTTCCTTTTCCCAATCTCAAATATCTAGGAATCGAGTTATGGCAAGTGAAGTGAGGAACGTTATTTGATAATATTTAAATCTGTGATGATCCTGAATATGCCAAGAAGTTTACAGAGGACAAATGGGGCCAAACACAAGGAATAACATGATGAGCTATAGTTTCTACATATATGCAACATTTCTTTCATGTGAGACTATATTTTCAAATACCTAATTTGAAGTTTTCCAAGTGTCAGTAATGAATGAATTAGAGCTTGGAGAGTTAGTGCCTTCATTTGGAGACATTCGATTTCTTGCATTAAATCGGATATCAGCTACAAAACAACTAGCACATTTGATGACAAATCCTTTGAAATTTTCAAAACTGGAGATCATTATTTGATTAAGAGCATTTCCATATTTTAAGGCTATCATTTAGCATTTCCAGATTCAATGGTATCAGTTAAAAACTTAAAGATATATTTGGTAAAGAATATCATATTCTTTTAGGACTTCAAAGCATCCAGTTAGCATCCAAAACCAGTATCTTTAGGAAGAAATACCAGCAATTTCGGGCATCATCTAAGAAAACATTGATAATAGGTGGCAGAATCAGCAACAATTTTGTAGCAAGAATATATGTAAAAAAAGGGTTTTTGCTACCAGACACCACAAAGGCCAAATTTTCTACAGTTTAAAGTGGATCAACACTCCAGCTTGGAAAATTTGACTTTGAGATATTTTCTTAGGATAAATATTAACCTAGTGGACACTTATGCCTTTATTTTAGCTTCAGTTTGAACAATCGAATCTCAAATCCTACAAATTAGGATATGGACTAGTTTTGAAAACTATTAGTTCCTAGTTCCTAGGATATATATATATATATATA
>JASDQU010754634.1:12474-34199 GCA_032191745.1 Picea mariana
GTCTTTGTAAGCCTGAGGGGCATTTTATTATGTAATTGCTTCTGAAATTGGAGATTCATGACAATTGTTTTATCAGATTGTGATTTTTCTTTGTTTTACACTTTGCCTTTCCATCTTTCTTGAATGAATTGCAGACATTGAGAATCAACGGTTTCCCATGGATAATAGATTCTCGAGCGGTAAATATTTTGTTGTGACTGCCTATTATTTGTTTTTTTTTTTGTTTCGAGTACCCTTCCAATCCATTTTGCAGAGAGAATATTTGTTTGATGGGCATTCTACTTTTTGTTATATTCCCTATTATTCTATCTATCATCATATAATCATTTTTATCTGATATGCAATTTGATTGCCTTCGATCAACAGGGTGTTTACTTGACTCCATGCCCAATGGTATATCATTGATCTGCAGTTAGCTTGTCGCCCTTTTTCCTTTCTCATTCAGTCTTAGTGATCCTTCAAACATATCCTAAAAAACTAATTAGAACTATTGCAATAACTTGATGATTCCCTAGCTTTCCCTTTAGCAGTCAAGTGCAACTTTAGGGACTAACACCGCCTATGGAATAGATATTACAACATTTATTTGGTGTTGAAAGACTATCCTTATTGGATGGTTTTTCAAGATACAACCAGGTCCTGATGTCTCCATCACATCAGCTTAAAACTACATTTCGGACCCCAAGGGGCACTTATGCTTATCGTAAAATGCCTTTCGGACTAATTAACGTTGGGGCCACTTTCGAAATGGCCATGGATATTTATTTTCATCGGATTATAAATCATTCAATGGTTGTCTATTTGTATTATGTTATCGTCTTCTCAAAGAATAAAAAATATCACTTATCTCACCTAAGGAGTGTATTAGAACGTTGTCGTAAGTATGGCATTTCATTAACCCCCAAGAAATCAATATTTGTTGTTGATCAGGGAAAGTTACTTGGTTGTATAGTATCAAAAAATCGAATGATGATAGACCCTGAACGAATACAAGACATATCCAATCTTTCTCCTCCGTCATCCAAAAACGCTATGCAATCTTTTCTTGGTAAAATAAATTTTGTTAGACGTTTTGTGCCTAGTTTTTCTGAGATGGTTAGACCCCTGCAAAATATGATAAAAAAGGACAATGTTTTTAAATGGGGATCACAGGAAAACCAAGCCTTTAATGTCATCAAACAAGCTATAACGGAAGCTCCATCTTTGATGAGTCCTGATTTCACCAAAGACTTTACCCTCTACACTTTTTCATCAGATAGATCATATGTTGTAGTACTTACTCATAAAAATGATGACAATAATGAAATCCCCATTTCATTCATGAGTTATGCATTTAAAGGAGAAAAATTAAACTATCATGCAATTGATCAGCAAGATTTTGTTGTTTTTAAAGTGGTAAAACACTTTAGGCCCTACCTATTGAAGTCCAGAACCAAAGTCATTGTCTCATATCAAAAAGTAAGAAATCTATTGGTTCAAAAGGAGCTTGGGGAGAAGAGGGATCATTGGATGACCTATCTTCAAGAATATGATCTCGAGATTAAACCATCCCAAATTGTTAGAGGTCAAGGTATTTGTAAATTAGTGGTTGATTTAGTTAATCCACTTGATAATGAACCCATCTTACCGGACAAGACATTGTTTCATGAAATGCAAATATGTTGTATGTAAATCATGCCAAATTCCTGGTATAATGATATTAAGTTTTGCTTTATACATGTAAATACTCCATGAAATCTTGACCCCAAAAGGATAAGAGCACTAAGTCTCAAATATGCACCTTTTCAATTAATTAATGATGTGCTTTTCAGAGAAAAAAAAATTGATGGTGTATTGTTACGCTGCCTAGAACAGGAAGAATCTGAAAAGGTATTGGTTGAATTGTATTATGGTAATGCAGGAGGTCAATTTGGCAGTGAAACAACCACTCACAAAGTCCTTAGAGATGGGTACTATTGTCCCACACATTTTAAGGATTCCCATGCCATATCCCGCAAATGCACAATATGTCAAAAGGCTACAGGACGCGTAAAGAAAGTTGCTTTCCATTTGCAACCCGTTACAATCGATGCACCATTCCAGCAATGGGGCATGGATATCATAGGGACGATCAACCCAACCTTTTCGCATCATCATAATTGCATTCTCACAACAATAGGTGGTCTGAATCCATGCCTCTAAGAGTGGTCAAAACTAATCAGGTGATTTTGTTCCTAGACACTCATATCATTACGTGTTTTGGGATACCAGAATGTCTAGTTTTCGACAATGCTTCTTATTTTTCTTCATTGGACATGAATGTTTATGCTTTACAAAAAGGAATCAAGTTAAAATATTCTTCCATCTATTACCCCCAAGGCAACGACTTGGCTAAATCAACGAATACAAATTTAATCAAAATCTTAAAAAGAACAATGTCGAACAATCATAAAAAATAAAACACTGCCTTGTTTAATGCACTATGGGCTGATAGAGTCACCCCTAAAGCATCCATCGGTAATTCCCCTTTCTTCCTTGTGTATGGAAGAGAAGTTATTATTTATCTCAATGTCTTGTTACCATCACTTGATCTATCCCAAAAGGTTCAGGAGGAAGAATGCCCTACCTTAGAAAGTTGAATTAATGCTTTACTTAAAATTGAGGAGACCAGAACACAGGCCAAACATAAATTAGATCAGCATCAACAAATTGTTAAATGATGGTTTGATGAAAGTTCATCCTCAGATAGAAACTTCAATGTAGGAGACCTAGTTCTTAGGTGGGATAAGGCACATGAGGATAAAGGGGAACACACCAAGTTTCTAAATCTGTGGTTGGGACCGTTTATTGTTAAAGAAAAACTCGGTCTAGTTCTTTTCGTCTCCAAAATCTGAAGGGATATCCAGATACTTTTCCAGTAAATGATCAGGCCCTCAAAAATCTTTTTGTTATCTACTCGTAAAAATTTAGTTTGTGAATATCTAGTTTGTGGTGTGTTTTTCTTTTCTTTTCTTTGAGTGAAATTTATTTGTTGTTTTGTCTGTCTTTCTGATTTTTTATTTTGTTGTTCAAAACTAATCATCATGAAGGAATCTGGTTTTAAAATACTTTGTTGTCTATTGATTTCCAAGCCACTAGCAAGAGTTCAAATCTGGTATTGAAACTAAAAAATATACCTTATCCCTGATGGTTAAATTTTAAATTTGGTTGCTTCCATTTTTCTTTCCCTTTTCTTTGTAAAGGATTGTTTCAGAAAGTTGGTCTAACCCTTGACAATCATGTAGATCTTAAGACTTCTAACACCATCCCTTATTCTTAATGAAATTTCTGGATCTACTTCCCCATCTTTTAGACAATCTCTTGTTGAGAGATTAATTTCAAATACTATGATTGGCTCACCTGTGTTTTCAAAATAAAATTGTAGAAGCTTCTAGAACAAGGTTGGAAGGTCTCATCATGAGCCGGTCCATTATGAACATGGAGAATCCATAGAAGTGACATTACCATTTATGGTTACCAAGCCAGGGTAGTGGCCTCCATCTTTCTAAACTGAAGGACAAGAGGTCTCATCACGAGCCGAATTTTTCATTTTCTTGGATCTTTGTGGATGACATTGTTGTTAACTGGTCACCAAGCTAGAGTTGTGACCTTCAACTAGTTCCTAAATTTCCAAAAGAATCAAAATCAATAATTCTAGGATCGATATATCATGTGTTCTTAACTACTATATGGGATAGACAACCATGTCGAGGCTATGAATGTCTGTTGGTAGTAGTGGCCATGTCTATGGTATCGAAGTCCTACTCATAAACTCGCATGACTCATCGAGGAAACCATATTTCATATCTCAATCCTTAAAAGAATTTTGTTCCTCATTTTTTGAATTGTGGCTACACCAGTTTATCATATGCAAGCGGGGCTAATATCATTGCTATACAAACCAAATGAGAAACTATCTAAGGAAATTTGAACATATGACAAGTCGAGGTTTTAAGTATTCATGATGTGATGTTTTCACTAGTACAGAGATAATTGTTTTGCCTAGTGAATTGCCATTTGTTGGATTCCCAACTAGCACCTTATTTTTCATTTTCATTTGAAATACAAAATCATTTCTTATACTCACTGCCTAGTATGTCTATATGCGTCAGATTGACTGACTTTCTTTTTGTGAAAAGGTGTGATTGTTTAATTCCAATCAATCTTGTTTTAATTTTTGTCATTTTTGTGAGAATATGTTTGTGTCAACTATTGATTGTTTTCCCTCTTCAATTTCATGACTGTAAAGCATGAAATTGAAGCTTATTTTCGTGAAAATTGTTGATCAAACTAGTGTGACAGTATCCCTTTGGATGGATTAAATATTATTGTTTGTTTTCTTTAACTAATCTAAGGTCTAAACAGAAGTTCCTTGAACTATGTTTTAATGGAGGGTCTATGAATGATGTTAAACAACCTAAGAAAGGCTCATTTCCTAGAAACTAGGCTCGAATTTAAGAGGTGTGGGTTTGATTTAAACGATTTTATGAACTTAAGTGTCGAACCTGAACTAAAACCTTGATTAAAACTATTGATAAATCATTGATATGAATAATATAAGGTTCATTTAAAACTTTACATCTCTAAATANACAAAAAAAAAAAAAAAAAATGGACACCTACTATTGTCATATCACGACATGATGTTTAGTGATTCTTACTTAACTTGGCTTGACCTTTCAGCTATCACATGAATCATTACTCTGCGTGGTGTTAATTTCCTCGAAATCTTCTCAGTAGTTCGTGGTAGGTCGCGAGGGTTTCAAGGGTTTCTTAGTTTCGAACTTATCTGTCATGTGGTCTACAGGAGGTAATCATAATTTGGAGTGGGAGATAATGGTATAGCATCCTCAAACCTTCGAGTGTTTTCTTATCATCGGGTATGTTCGTTCGGCCTCGTTCATTTTTTATGGGCTTGGTCTGTGGTGATTACAACATTTTCCCCTTGATGAAAATTGTTTCTTTGTATTTTGGTTTACCCCTACTAAATATATGGCTCTCGTAGTGAGGATAGAGCCAAATGGCCTGCAAACCTTGTTGTCCCATGAGGAAGAAAAGGGTAGGCTTTCTCAGTTTGGTTGGTTAGGTTTTATTCAATCATTTAATGGGTTTAATTTAGAAGTGGCCAGGGAATTTTCCAGGACTTTTGATGGCACCAAAGCTAAAATCGAGGATGTTCAGTTACAGGTCACTGAGGAATTCATCGCTAAGACAACGAGTCTTCCTCAGGAAGGTGACAAGTGGTTTAAAAATATGAAGGTAACCAATATTCCATGGAGGTCTTTCTTGGCATCCAAGAAGTCAAAATACCACATAAAGGGTATTCCTTTAGAGTTGTTTAACACCAGTTGGCACAATCTGTTGTTGATAATTAAACAATTCATTGTCTGTGAACGGAGCTACAGCCCAGTTTTCTATTTTCACATATGGTTACTTATGGTGTTTCAGGGGTTCTGTTTAAATCTTCCCTTTTACTTACTTAGAATCCTGCAAAAAATGTCAAAATTTTATCAACGACCAAGCCCTAATCCTGAGACCATCTTGTTTCATGACAGCCTAATTCACATACTGACCGATTTTCATCTGGTTAGCACAGGTGATAGTTCGGAAGGTTTTGTGGTAATAAATGAATTTTTACCTCAGCAAAATGATCCTATCATCAATTTAACGCATGTTTTTGAAGAGACTTTCTCTCCCAAGGCTTCACATCATGATTTTTGAATTCAGATTCAAATTCATGATGACCCTATCGTGTCACTCGATGTCCAAACAGAGGCTTTTCCTATGGCTAGATCGATGCCCAAAACACCTGACTCTGTGCCTAGGAAACCCTTAGAATATTTCCTTAGCCATTTGAGGAATCATTCGTTAAGTGTTGTTGATTAGTCACAGTCTACGAGACCAGCAGTCAAGGAGGAACATAGAGAGCAAGGTAAACAAACTAGGCATGTGCAAGAGGTCTGTGAAGTCGAGTTTAAAAACAAAAAGAATGGTCGCATCCTTCTTAAAATGATAAGAAATAGGCATAAACAAAGGAATGAACCCATTCAAATGATTGTGATAGAAGATCAAATCTCTATTGAAAATACAAGCCCGGACTCTGCAGAGGATAGTCATCCTCAGTATGACATTGTTTCTATTTTACCACCGTTCCTCCAAGACTGTGAGGGATTCTCATGAATTTGGGTTGATTTAAAGGCTAAGTTGGTGCAAGAAAATCCTTCACACTCAAAAACACCAACAATCACTCTCAAATCTGGAACCTGTGTGTTGTCACGAATGCTTAGCATGGGCCCAGAGGTATTACGCAAATGTCCCTTATTTGCAATTGCACCTTAATCGGGAGTTGAGGTTTGAAATGCAGCAAAGTGTTCCTTGTGAAAACAAGAAACCCAGGAAATCAACAAATATTATTATTAAGAATTCAACAAATGTCAATGCTATTATGGGATCAAATATGCACGAATCTTCATTTTCCAATGTTTAATTTGGGTAAATTAATCTATGCTTTTATTTATGTTTGATTATTTTTTTACTAAGCATTAGTTGTTACATTGTTTTTAGACTAGCTACATAATCAAATATTTTGTTGCTTGTCTTAAATTACTTAATGTGGCTTTTAATTGGATTATAATTTAATTTTAAGGTCTCAAAAAGGAACGACAAGATGATCTGTGTGATGCTTTCTTAATGAAGAATCATGAAGTACTTATGTTTTAAAAGTTGAAGTTATGTATAACTCCTCTCTGGATTTTGATTTATGTGAATCTTGTACATATGGGAAGTAGAATCGAGTAAGATTCCCCTCTGGTGCAACGAGGGAAGAAGGAATTGTACAGCTAGTTCACAGTGATGTGTTTGGATTTGTGTCGGTTCCATCATTGGGAAATTATGTGTACTATGTCTCATTTATAGATGACTTCTAGAGGAATACTTGCATATATTTCCTCAAGAAGAAATATGAAGTCTTTGACAGGTTTAAAGAGTTTAGGGCTCTTGTTCAGAATCAAACAAAGAAAAGAATTAAGGTGTTGAGAACATATAATGGAGGAGAGTTATGTGGGAATGAATTTGAAGAATTATGTAAGAAGTGTGGTATATAAAGGCATAATAATAATCTGTATACACCTCAGAAGAATGCATTTAAAGAAAGGATGAACATGACGTTGATGGAAAAATCAAGGTGCGTTCCTAGTGGTATCTAGTTAGCGAAATAATTATTGGCAGAGGCAGTAGGTACTACATGTTACCTAGTCAATAGATCACCCTCATCGGCATTGGATGACAAGAATCCACAAGAGGTATGGACTGGTAACAAACCTCCTCTCACACATCTCAAGGTATTTGGTTGTGAGGCCTATGTTCATGCTCCAAAGGAAAACAGGTGTAAGCTAGATAAGAAGGTTGAAAAGTGTATCTTTATTGGGTATAAAGATGGTCTCAAAGGTTATAAGATTTGGAACCCATAAACTAAGAAGGTTGTGTATATATGAGATGCGGTATTTAGAGAAATTGAGGATGTTGTTAAATAGGAAATCCTACCAAGTAAGGAAGAACCAGAGAAAATAGAGTTTGATTTAAAGGATGATGAATCAAAATATGTAGAAGAATGGGAATCAGAAGAAGAGGATCATCATAATCCAGTATTGAGGAGATCAATTGGAGAAAGAAGGCCACCAGAAAGGTATACTCCATTTGATTTCTGTTCAAAATTTTGCTTTGTCTATTACCAATGATGATCCTAGAACTGTCAAGGAGGAAGTGGATTCAGAGGATGGAAAGCTCTGGAAAAAGGCCATGGATGAAGAAATGGAAGCCTTGGATAAGAATGAGGCTTGGGATCTAGTGGAGTTTCTGACTGGAAGAAATACCATTGGAAGAAAAGGGTATTTAAAAATAAGTTGAATGCAGAAGGCAAAGTGGAGAAATATAAATCTTAGTTAGTAGCAAAGGGTTATTCCCAAGTTGAGGGAATTTATTTTGGTGATATTTTTTCTCATGTTGTCAAGTTAACTTCTATAATATTCTTTTTATTTGTTGGTTTTGCATTTGATTTTGAAGTAGAATAGATGGATGTGAATACATCATTCCTACATGGAGATCTGGAAGAAGAAATCTATATGAAGTAGTCAGAAGGCTTTCTTGTGAAGGGAAAGGAGGAGTTGGTATGCAAGATGAAAAAGCCCATGTATGGTTTTAAAAAATCACCAAGGATGTGGTATAAAAAAATTGATACTTATATGCTAGGACTTGGAATGTGTCTCATTTTTGCCTTGTTTTTTGTGTGGCCTAGATTTTCATGTCCATTGTTGGGTGGTTTTTCGGCACATGGTCTTTTCTGATGGTTTTCTATTTCCATTTAAGGAATTAGAGTTGTTGACTAATCCAGGTCATTGGGTTGGGGTTTTGGATGTTGATGGCTCCTATATGTATATTGTATTGTAAACAATGTATCACTATGAATGAATATAGAATATGTTGGTTTTCCCGATTTGGGTTTCTAGGGGAACAATATCTGTGTAATGTGTGTATTTTCCATTGTGTCTTTTATGTTCTTTTATAGAAAAAAAAATTGCAGTAAAATATTGTACAAGGTTAAAATCTATAGCTCAACAAATGTTGTTTTTCCCGTTTGGGTTTTCAGTGTAAAATATATGTGTATTGAATGTTTGCTTTGTCATTTATTTTATATCATAAATTTGTCTTCCTCTCTTCTACTAGGTTTAGCGTGGAAGTGTTTAATTTTCTAAAAAAAACTCACCTTTGGCGGTTTAGTGGTGCATGGTATTTAAACGCATGGTTTTCTAATTCTTGTTAAGGACTTAGTGTTGTATCCTAATCCAGGTCAATGGATTAGATTTTTTGGATGTTGTGGGATCCAATATATATTGTATTGTAAACAATGAAGTTGTATGATGATGAATAATAATTAGATGTGTGGTTCTAAACAGGGTGTTGGTTTTCCCAGTCTTGGTTTCCAGGCTAAATCTCTATGTATATGTGTGATTGCAATTGTTTTGATTTCTGTTTTAAGAATCTATATGTGCATTGCATTATTGTAAAGGTTTAAAAACTTGTAATTGGTATCAAAGCGAGGTTATTGTCTTCAGGGAGATGTATTTTTGGCTAAGGGTTTGGCTCAAGTCTGTGATAAACCTTGTTATATTGGGATCTCTATGGTATCGATTCTTGTGGTGAAAAGAAATGGAAAACAGTTCAAAAATAGAGATCAAAAAATTTAATGGGAAACATTTTGAGTTGTGAAATCTCAAGATGGAAGATATTTTGGTAGACAAAGATAAATGGATTTTTGTGGATCCAGGCACTCCACCTATAGGAATGTGAACAAAATTCTGCAAAAAGTTGGATCAAAAGGAAAGGAGCACATTCTGGTTGTGTCTATCATATTCAATATTATTGAATGTGTCAAGGGAAGCTACAACAAAGGAATTATGGGATAAGTTAAAGGGGATTTTTATTAGTCTAAGTCCTTGGTAAACAAATTGTTCTAGTGGAATAAGTTGTACAGCTTGATGATGAAATATGGAGACTTGGTGATAGAGCATTTGAATGCCTTAAATATTGTGTTAAGTTAGTTATTCTCTCATGATTTCAAGATTTATGATGAATATAACTGTATTAGTTTATCGTTCTCTTTACCAGACTCGTGGAATATTCTGGTTGTAGCCATAGGCAATAATGCAACTATGTTAAGCTTCGATGAGTTGGTCTCATCCTTGTTATCGAAAGAGACGAGGCAGAAAAACATGGAAGGACAGAGAAAAATGACTTATTTGTAAGAGGATGCTCCCAGCAAATAAATTAAAGTAAGTCCTCAACTAGGAGATTTAAATCTAGAGGAATATCTAAATCTCCGCAAATTTTTTAAAGGTATGTTGGAGATGTAGAAAATAAGGGGATTACAAGAAACAATATAGACCCAAAAGTGTTGAGAGAGGGAAGGGATTTGATGATGCTTATTATACAGAAGAAAAAACCTTCATAGATGAAGAAGGGGATGTGTACTTGAATTATTCAAGCACACATGTACATTATGAGGCATGGTTGGTCGACTCAGGTGCATCCTTTCATATGAATTCTCACAAGGAGTGGTTCTATTAGTATGGAAGTATGATGAGGGTGGCGTTTTTCGAGGAGATGACTTGACATCCAACACCGTAGGATGAGGAAAAGTCAAGTTGAATATCATGTATGGTAGGATTAGAAAATTTCCTGGTTTTCCACACATCCCAATATTGGCCAAAATTTTGATTTTTGTAAGTATGATGGACGATGCAAGTGTAAAAATTGTGTTTAAAAAATAAACTTACAAGATGGTTTGAGGAGAAATGGTGTTGTTGAGGGGAGTTTGTATTGGAAATCTATATAAGATGCTAGGAGTCACTATTAGTGATGGGTGGAATCGTTCCATTGTTCTTGAGATTGGATTTAAAGAAGGAAATATAATATAGTCTTTGGATAAAAGACTATGTTTTTTTTTTTGTTTTTTTTTAAAGGTGGAATCTGCTATATTAAGTTATCGAAGAAACCTTGACAAAATGTACAGAGATATAGGTCTGTGTCACCAAAAATGCTTTCATTTACCGAAAACCAGCATAGTTTGGAGAACATGTAACAGTAGCATGATAAAACAAAGAGACAAAATAGCATCTGTCCTTCCCGGAGGAAACCAGGACAGATGGCTATAGTCCAAGTGAACATGTAACAATAGCATGATAAAACTAAGAAACAAAATAGCATAGAATACCTAGATACCCGGTGACCCGTCACCCTTGCTTATCTGCCACGTGGACCCAGCCAGGATGGCAAATGCCTGCACACAGAGAGGGCACTTCCGCTTTGCTGGAGCATTGGAGTACATGTCAAGGAGCAAATCCATACGCTGGCCCATAAGAAGGGCTATGTGCTCTAGGTCTTCCATGTGGCCTCGGAGTTCGAACACCAGAGCCAGATGCTCTGCACGGAGGAAAGAACCATGCAATCCATTACCCACGTCGTTGAGGAATACATCCCTCAATTCCAAGGTCACTCCATCTCCGGCTTCGAGCTCCTTCAGCTCTGCACTAGTCGCTTCTTCCTTCCTCGCTGGGCTATTCTTGTCTGCATTCTCTTCGGCTCTGGATTTATCCCGCGTTTCTTCCCCGAACATTGCCTGCATATCATGGCTGGTGGGGCTGTAGTCACCCGGCCATGGAACTTCCTCGACAATGCACCCAGGGATGTCATCTGCCAGATCAATTTTAGGGTCGCTTCCATCCTGGTAGTTTGCCTCCATGGCTTGGGGTTCCGGGGTGGTCGCCAAGTCCTCCATGAATGGAATTTCTTCCACGTAACAGGTGGGAAACGCATCTGCAACACCATCCTCCTACCTATTTCTAGGCTTAATTGTCGTGGTTTCACTGCTACATCCAGCCCCCGTCTCCGCAATGATGGCATGCAGATCCAATTGTTCAGCTCGAGCCTTCTTTCGAAGAATGGAGGTCACCATCAACAGAGCGCGCTCCAGCTTCTCCTTCCTTTTCCACTGCGCCTTGTGGGTGTACCAGGCCGAGCCACGGCGAGGCCTGCCCCGCTTTCTGGTCATAATTGCGAGGGAATAGATAACGATACAGTGAGGATACAGCGAGAAGAGAGTAAGTCGGGACGAGAAGGAGACAGAGCTGCACCAGAGCTCCCATACGATGGGGAGAGCCAAAGTGAGAGCAGACCCCCTCTGTCCAGGCACATGAAAAAACAAATTTCCAAAGGCCGAATTCACCTGGCCATCCATAAACCCTGTCATGCTGAGTGCGCTGTGAGCGAGAGTGTTCACGCGAGGGAGGTGTCCCTCCACCGTATATCTGTTGTTATGGTTGTCTACCATTGTAAATGCAGGGCAGGTGGGTGGCGGCCATCAGCATTTATGCTATGGCTTAGTGCTAAGCCCAGTGTCAAGGAATTGTCATGTGTCACCCCATTCAGGGCGGATAAAAGACTATGTTGTGGAATCAAAGACTAGTATATATCAGAGAGAAGGACCTTCGATTACTACAAGGTAAGGGTATGGTTGAAGGTATGTCCAATTTCTCTCTATATTTTGACTTCTGTGAACATTTCTCACATGGTAAGAAGAATCAGGAAAGATTCTCGTCTTCTGCTACAAGGGTAGGGGGAGTATTACAGTTGGTGCACAATGATGTGTTTAGACCTATGTCATTTCCATCACTGGGTAAATTTTTGTACCATGTCTCATTCATAGATGACTTCTTGAGGAATACATTGATTAATTTCCTCAAGAATAAATATGAAGTCTTTGACAAATTTAAAGAGCTTAAGGCTCTTGTGGAAAATCAAACATAGAATAAAATTAAGGTGTTGAGGATGGATAATGGTGGACAATTCTGCAGAAATGAAATCGAGGAATTATGTTAAACTTTAAATATATAAAGGAAGAAGACTACTCCATACATACCTCAGCAAAATGGAGTTGTGAACAAGACGTTTATGGAAAAATAAAGAAGCATGCTTAGTGGTGCCATGTTAGGACAAGAATTATGGGCAAAGGCAACGGATACTACTTATTACTTGGTAAATAAATCACCTTCATCAGCATTGGATGATAAGACTTCACATGATGTATGGACTAGAAATCAACCCTCTCTTACACATATTAAGGTCTTTGATTATGATGTGTATTTACATGTTCGAAAGGAAAACAAGAATAACATGGATAAAAAGGTTGAAAAGTGTACATTTATTGGCTATAAAGATGGTATAAAAGTTTATAAGCTTTGGAACCTAGAAACTAATAAGGTAGTGGATAGTTGACATGTTGTATTTAGAGAAATCAAATATGTTGTAAAACAGAAAGTGCTACCAAGGGAGGAAGAACCAGAGAAAATAGAGTTTGAATTGAAGGACAATGAATCAAATTCTGCAGAAGAAGATACTCATACTCCAGTATTGAGGAGATCATTTCGAGAAAGAACGCAACTAGAAAGGTAACTAGAGATTATGCATGTTCTTAATAGATGATGAGAATATCATGATACACTCACTCATATGTAATTGACTAGTATTGAGGATATCATGATAGATGAGTGGAATACACTCATATGTAACTGACTAATATTGAGGAGATCATGATAGATGAGTGGAATACACTCATATGTAACTGACTAGTATTGAGGATATCATGATAGATGAGTGGAATACATGCATATGTATCATATATTAAGAAAGTATAAAATAGAACTAGTCAGTTAACTCCCACTAAACTAGTGTGCCGAAAATAGAAATTTCTCCAACACCCCCCCTGAACATCACTATGGATTAAAAATGAGTCTTGGCAGCTAGGATATATTAGGTACTCATGTACAATGCAACTAATGAACACTAAATAAAAATGAGGAAAGAGGGAAAACCACATGGGAACAAAACCCCCCCTCAAAAGACAATGCATCAAAAGAAGAAAAGGTAATTGTTGGGCAACTGTGGTCTTCACTCCAAGACAATCCCACAACGTCTAAAAATTTTCTCCATTGAATGTATTCATGAATATATCGACAATCTATTCAGAGGGAAAGAATTGCAGATCAATGGTCATTTTGTGTACTATATCTCTAATGAAATGCATGTGGACCTCAATGTGTTTGGTTCGTTGTTGTTGTATTGGATCTCTGCAAAATCTCAGTGTACTTTGATTGTCACACCATATGATAGTCGATCAATGAAAATGGATACCAAGCTCGGTAAGGAAGTGTTGAAGCCAAAGTGCCTGAATGACACAATTGACTACTCCTCTATACTCATCCTCTGCGGAAGATAAATAAATGGTTGATTGCTTCTTACTTGACCAACAAATAGGGCCTAACCCAAAACTGAGAGTGTACCTGGAAGTGGACTTGCGATATGTTCCATCTCCAACCCAATCTAAATCTGTGAATCCTATGAGATCTAATGCATAACTAGATACATAGTGAATCCCATAATTGATGGTGCCCTAAACATATCTGAGGATGCGCTTGGAAGATTTCCAGTGAAAATCATGGGGTTCCTTCATCTATCTAGAAATTGCTCCTACTGCATATGATATATTGGACAGTTGTGGGTGAGATACAAAATACTCCCCACCAACTTTCGATACAAAGTGTTCTCCACTAATGGTGTATCCCCACCATCCTCAAGTATGATCCCAGATAAGAAGGGTGTAGGTGAAAACTTATAGTATACCATGTGGAATCTATCCAAAATATCCCTGACATACTTATCCTGAGAAAGTTTCATTCATGAAGCATCTTGACTAATATCAAGACCAAGAAAGAAATGAAGTGGACCCATGTCCTTCATAGAGAACATGTCATGAAAAATATATTTGACCATGGAAATAGTTGAAGCAAAGCTACTAGTGATCAAAATATCATCAACACAAAGCACTGAAATCCTCAAAGAGTCAGTAGTCCTTAGCATGTAAACATTGCAATCTGATGTACATATAACAAAATCATGTGAAAGCAAATAAGAATCCATCGTTTCATACCATGCTCTAGATGCCTTCTTGAGGCCATAGAGTGACTTCTTCAGTTTGCATAATAAATATGAGTTATGAATGAACCCTTGTGGCTGCTCCATGTAGATATCCTTTGAAAGATCACCGTGAAGAAAAGCATTCTTCACATCCATCTGGTGAATTTTCCACCCTTTGGCTGCGACAATGTCTAGAACCAAGTGAATGGAGTCCATCATTGCTACAAGAGCAAAGGTCTCATCATAATCTATCCCATGAATTTGATGAAATCCTTTTGCAACTAGTCTTGCTTTATACCTTCTCACTTGACCATATGTTGCTCTCTTGGTCATATAGACTCATTTCCATCTGACAAGTTTCCTCCCTGGTGGAAGTGGAATTAGATCCCAAGTATAATTATCTAGGAGTTACTCATACTCCTACTGTATGGTTGCTTTCCATAATGGATTTCCCATAGCCTTATTGTAGGTTTGTGGATATGAATATGGAACCATATAGAAATGCATGGGCATCGCAGGTTTAGAAGTTGAAATTACATGAGAGGTCTCCTCGTGTTGAGATTGATTCCTCCTCGAATCCAATGGATTCCCTACAAGGCTTCATGCTTTTTGAAGTGTGGATTGTGCCCACTTGGGAATCTACTAAAGCTTTGGCATTGTCTCCATATCTGGTTGTACTACCTGCTCAACTCCATGTACAAAATCCTTTGAATATGAGTCTAAATCTGAGTGTATGGAATCATTATCTCTGATGTCTGGAAATGATGAAGGAAAAAGAGTATATGCTTGTTTCACTGGAGATGCATGCAAAGGCCTCTCCTCAAAATGAACATTATGCTCAATGCTAAGCCAGTCGGTAGAGGGATCAATCAACTTGTACCCCTTCACATCATTTGGATATCCCACAAAGATGCAAGGTGTGTTATGTGGATCTAATGATTTCCTCTTTTCAGAAGGAATATGGGCCCATGCATGAGATCCAAATATGTGGAAGTGTGTGACATTTGGTTTTCCACTTGTCCAGGCCTCAAAAGGTGTCATGTCCTTAACATATTTATGAGGAGATCCTTTTTGTATATAAGCAACAAAGTTAAGAGCCTCAACCCAAAGCTTGGAAGGAAGAGACCTTGTATGAAACATGTAATTGGTCATCTCCTTTAACGATTTTTTCTTCCTTTCAACAACTCCATTATGTTGTGGAGTGTATGGAACTCTATGATGCAACTAGATATCATCCTCATGAAAAATATTTTGAACATATTTATTGATATACTCCCCCCCATTTTCTATACGGAGGATCTTGATTTTCTTCCTAGACTGTGCTCCTACTAGATCTTTGAAGTATTTGAGATGCTCAAAAACTTCAGACTTTTTCCTAAGAAAATAAACCCAAGTATAGTGTGAGTCACCATCAATGAATGTAAGGAAATACCTTGATTTGATGATGGATGGATGTGGAAACAAACCCATGAGATCACTATGAACAAGCTCCAAGGAAGAAGAGGCTCTCATTTCCTTCCCTTTTTCAAACTTCTCTTCAGGATGCTTGCCGAGAATGCAACCTTCACAATCCCCTTGAGAAAAATAAATATATGGAAAGCCTTTGACCATTCCTTCCTTGGCAAGTCACTTCATGTACCTGAATTTTAAATGACCAAATATCTCATGCCATACTCTACTACTATCATCAACATGCATTTGTAGAAGGAGGAGTTATGGTCAGCAAACTTAGTGAATTTATACAGCCTTGATTTGTGATCTACCTCACCAATTGAAAGAACAAAATTGCAATGCATGTCAAGTATAGAAACTGAATCTCATGTAAATTCAACCTTTTTACCTTTCTGAGTGATCTGAAAAACTGAGAGCAGATTCATACAAATCTTTGGAACATTTAAAAAATTCTCAAAACTTCCATTAGGGAGTTCCACTCTCCCCTCTCTTGCTACTGCTACTGGAGTATCATCCCAAATGAGAATAGGGGGTCCTGAGCATGATCTCAAAGAAGTAAAAACTTCCTCTTTTGTTTCCATATGATGTGATGCACCGGGATATATAATCCATGAATAAGATAAGGAATTAATTGAAAAAAGCGAATGATGATTACCTTTCTTAGACGCAAGATCTTCTTCCTTCCTCTTCTTGGCTCCTTCTGGAATGAATTTTCCAAGGTTGTTCTGCTTAAGTACATGAGCCATAAGATCAATCTCATTCTTCATGCATGTGGATTCATCATGATTTGGTTTATTGCAATAAGTGTGATGATTTCCCTTATTCTTATTTTTCTTCTCGTTGGAACCTGAACCTGAAGAGTATTTGGAACCTGAACCTGAAGAATCCTTGAAGGGTTTGGAATATCCCTCCTTCTTTGGCTCTGGATGTTGTGATTTCCCCTTTCCTTTATGTTTGGATGATAATTTTCCATGATGCATGGTGATTGCATGTGCTTTATGATCCTTGATTAGGCCCATTTGAATGATTTTTTTATTCTCATGTGTGAGAGAATCAACAAATTGATCCATGGTAGGTATCTTCCATTTTTTTCCGATGAGATACCTACCTGAATTGAAAATGGAAACATAGACAACATATGCAGGTCCTAGCTTGGCCAAGATTGTTAGAATAAGTTGTTCCACTTGTTTGGACTTATCAATACCACAAGATGCTAAGATCAATATCAAATATTTAAACTTATTAAAGAAATATTGTATATTATCAAAACTTTTAGGATCCAAAGTATTCAACTCTACCTCAAGCATATGGCCTCTCATCTCATCCTACTTTCCAAACATACCTTCCAAGGTGGTCCAGATCGTGTTTTGAGTCTTTCATGCGAAAACATGAAACCATAAATTAGATGATATCAATTCAATAAGAAGTCTTGTGGCTTCATCCTTTATGTCCGCCCATCTAGTATTTTCAATTGTTGATGTAGGTTTTGTTTTTGTCCCCATCGTCAAGTTGTGCAGTCCTTTCCTTCTGAATTGGAATTAAGCCTTTGGATTCCAATAAAAATAATTGTATGGTGTGAGGATTACCACCAAGTTTGACTGTAGAATAGGTGTTGTATCCATCTCTCCCACTGTGTATGAGAACCCGTAAAATTTTACTCTCAATATGTAAGTGAAAAACCGATAAATCACTACAGAAAGGGCACTTTAAGTGGAGAATTCGTATCAATTTCAGGAGGCAATCTTTCAACTTCCTTTCTAAGAAAACGGTGAGGAATTTTTCCAAACGGTTGAAAACCCTCTTGCAGAATGGGTCGATTTACTTCTCACGCAGGTAATTTCCTCAAAAAGTTAATATTTTGGGAGAAATATCTGCAAAAAGAAAGGGGTTTTAAGAGGCTATCACACCTTTCCTTCATACAAAGAGTGATGGGCTTCTTGTTGTCTCCCTCTGTAGTACTACTAGGGTGAGACAGGTCCTTATCACACTCTGGTAGTGTACTAAGGTGCGACAACTCCAATTTTGGAAAATTTCACAAGTCCAGATTGTAATTGTCACACCTTTTGACAGGGGAAGGTGCAACAACTTTAACTTGTTGCACTTTTCGACAGCGAAAGACTACGACAACTTTTGTTGCACGAATTTCGCTCACCGAAACTCCGATTTTCCTCTTCTATGGTTTGTCTGGCTTGCTCCAACCAGCATAGCTATGATACCATGTCAATGTTTCATAGAAACCTACATAGGATATCTAGCTAAAGTAAGTACAAACAAATCTTATCAAGAAAGGACAAGAGATTCAATATGGAAGAATGAGAAAATATATTCACACTACTCCATTGAGTTGATGATTGATACATAGATGATGATCAATATGATACAATTAATGAGTGGAATACACTCATATATAGGAAAGAACATACATAATAACATCATTCATGCATGCATAATATCATAATAGTGATGATATAAAATAGAAAGTCTAAAATAGAACTAGTCAGTTAACTCCCAGTGAACTAGTGTGTCGAAAATAGAAATTTATCCAACATGTTTGAGGTATAAAGGTATGAATATCAATGTATTTTTAGTAATACTATTCTAGATGGATAGTACATGTCATGCCATTTTTGGTGATATGTGGAACATCACATAACTCCTCGCGGTTAGAGAGTTGTGACCTTGTGAATTTGGAGAACCCTCATGAGTTATCTAGAAGCCCCTAGAAGGTCAAAGAAGTCAATTTATTCTAGAAGATCCCAGGAGAAGTTTACTAGTCAAAGTGGTTGTAACTAGGTGTTAATCACGAGTTAATTTGTTGCAAAAAGAAAATAATTAAAAAAATAAACTAGTTGCAACTAGAAGTGATGATTTTACTATTTATGGATAAAGTGGTTGTAAGTGGACAAGTGGTTAGCTCTAAAAGAAGGAAGATGGGTAAAGGTAGTTAGAAGAAAACCCCTTGAGGAAGCCACTTTGAGAGTATAAATAAGAGAGAAAGGGTCTCCTATTTGCACCTATTGAGCACATTGAACATCTATTATTTTGTAAGGTTTATTGCAGGTACTCATTGATACATTTGAAGTTACGCAAGTCTGAGGTAGCAAAGAAGGGTTAATAACGAAATTTTTGGAGTTGCAAAATTAATGAAAAACCCCTATTTTTTTAGGTGTATGCGGGATGTAGTGGGGGAAGTCGTGTACATACATGGGTTGTAGTGGATGAGGGCACATACATACGTGGGTTGAAGAAGAGGAGGTCATGTATAGTTGGTAAAATTTTTGAAAGCTTGAGTAGATGAGGATGCCATATTCTAAGAGTCTGAAAGCAAGTTCCCATAGAGGTATACAAGGATTAGGTACAATAAATCTATCTATAGGTTCAAAAGGTATGTCATATTCTTATGTGTAGTTGAATATCGTTTTCTACATGAGATATGGTTATGGGAGTTTGAGGTTTTTCCCTAGAGAGGTTGTTGGTTGTATGGCACTTACTGCATGAGCTAGATATACAAAAATACAACACTGGTATGTTTGGTATTCATTATTGCTACATCTTGTTGGGTTGAGTGTTGAGGCATATCATGTATTTATTGGTACATGGTTGAGGGATTTTGGTTTTGATGTGTCGGTGAAGTTATTGGTGTAGATTGAGGCTGCATATGAGTGATGGTTTGATATCTAGTCCATGTGAGGGTTTATTACACATGATTATGATTGTATTCACATGTATGGAACATGACTAGAGAGACATAGATACACAATTACAAATTGGATACAGTGATAGGATACAGGTGGATGTGACAGAGGTAGTGAAGGTATGGAAGGCTAAAAGTTTCTGAGTTTTAGAAAGGTGAATACCCTAGTTTTTTGAAGTTGTACACAGGTTGCAGTATAGATAGGCCATGTACATACATAGGCTACAATATATATAGGCCATGTACATACGCATGTTGCAACATATACATGTCATGTATCGGATGGTATTTATTGGTACAGGTTGATATCTGGTACAGGTTGATTACAGGCTATTGGTACAGGTTGGTTACAAGTTGTTGGCATAGATTGGTACAGGTTTACAATGGTATATATCATAGTGATAGTGTGGCAGTGGTTTCATCATTTATTTGACACTCATATTTCAGGGTGGTTGGGCGTGGCAAGGATAGGTGGTTGTAGCCAGAGAACATAGGGGGTTGTAGCCTCCTTCTGGTTGTAGCTAAAGAATTGGAGAGTTGGAGATTCCCTCATGTTGTAGCCTGGAAATATAGGGGGTTGGAGCCTCCTTCTAGTTGCAACTGGAAAACAAAGGAAGTCAGTGCTTCCAATGAATGTAATTCTTAGAGACGTGTAGGAAAAAACATTTTGTGGTTTTCTCTCGCATTGGGTTTCCACGTAAAATACTAGTGTATTGTGTATGTGTGTGATTTTTCATTGTTCATGGTTCATGTATTCTTCACTTATTTAATGATATTGGTAAATTGATCATAAATTTAACAACACTTATATATTGTGGTTAAAAAATGATTAAATTGCTCTATTATTGATTCACCCCCCTCTAAGTAATCCAACATTTGGTATCAGAGCATGTTCCTTCAGGAATTAATTTAACCACTAGAAGGTAGATCATGGAGAGAAACAATATGTATAAAAATGGAATACCACAGTTTGATGGACATAACTGTGCATTCTCAAGTAGAATGATGAAAACATATGTACATGCATAGGGATTTGAGGTTTGTAAATTAGTAGTAGATGGATATAAATAAATTGTCATTCCTCCAACAAATGAAAATGGAAGGAAACTCAGTCTAAATAATTCGAAGGCCAAAACTTTTATCCTGAATGGTCTGGTTGATTCGGGATATGTTAAATTTATGCATTGAATCTCCATAAAGTATATTTGGGACAAACTTCAAAATGTTTATGGAGACACAAAATTCAAGGAAACAAAGCTTCAAACTTACCGAGGTCAATTTGAACAGCTGAAGATGAAAATATTGCAGCTTAATTTTTACGAGTTGATGAAACAGTGAATGCAATTAGAGGATTGGGAGAAGAAGTTTATGAATCTATAATCGTTCAAAAAGTACTAATATCTCTTCCAATGAAATTTGATCTTAAGATATCATCACTAGAAGAAAGAACAGATCTGGATTTGATAAGCATGGATGAGCTACATGGAATATTCATAGCCTATGAAATGAGAAAATAATAGGAGAATCTAGTTACAAAATAAGTAGCATTCAAAGCATCCAAGAACTCAAAGAAAAAGGGTAAGCAAAAGGTAAGGTCAGATAGAAGTAGTAGTAACATCTCATAATACGATGAAGAAGTATCCAACCTCGTCAGAAGACTAAAAAAGGGAACCAACAAATATAGAGGTATGTTTCCATTGATTTGTTTTAATTGTGATGTTATTAATCATTTTTCTAACAAATGTCCCCATAAGAGAAAGAAAAGGAATGAAGAATATGATTCAAATAGCAAACAAATATACAAAGGAAAAAAAAATTCTCAAGAAAATCTTTTGCACCAAAGAAGACAACACCTCATCAGACAAAGATGAAGTCGGTGAAAGTGATACAGAAAGAGTTCTATTCATGGCAGTAGAAGATTATGATGAAGAAGGAACCAAAGAATAATATGAAGAGTCAAAATTTGGCTACAAAGAAGAAATGTTGAGTGCCATAAAAGTTATAAAAAAAAAAACAAGTCACTACAGGAAGAACTA
>JASDQU010754635.1:4929-41080 GCA_032191745.1 Picea mariana
AGGTTGTTGTAGCCACCTTCCGGTTGTAGCCAGAGAACATTGGGGGTTGTAGCCTCCTTCTGGTTGTAGCCAAAGATTTGGGGAGTTGGAGCTTCCCTCAGGTTGTAGCCTGAGAAACTAGAAGGTTGGAGCCTCCTTCCAGTTGCAGCTGAAAACAAAGGAAGTTGGTGCTTCCAATGAATGTAATTATTCAAGACATATAAGAAAAAGCATTCCGTGGTTTTTTCCCGATTTGGGTTTCCACGTAAAACACTGGTGTACTGTGCATGTGTGTGATTGTTTATTTATTACTGCTCATTATTGGATAGTAATTCTACATTGATATAACATTTGAAGAAAAAGGATTATAATTACGTTATTACTGATTCACCCCCCCTCTCAGTAATCCAACAAACTCCTCACGGTTAGAGAGTTATGGCCATGAGAAGTTGGAGAACCTAGGTTTGGGTAATGGACACAAGTTTGTTTGATGGATAATGGTATGAGTTTTGATATACTTGTAGGTAATACTATTCTATATGGATAGTACATGTCATGCCATTTCTGGTGGTATGTGGAACGTCACATAACTCCTCACGGTTTTAGAGTTATGGCCTTGCGAAGTTGGAGGACCCTCATTTGTACTTGGCTTGAAGCCCCAAAAGGTCAAAGAAGTCAAAGAGATTTCAAAGAAGAAATTATTATTTAAATGATAAAGTAAAGTGACAAAGTCAAAAAGGAGTATTTAAATAATAAAGTGAAGTGACAAAATCAAAGAAGATTATTTAAATGATAAAGTGAGGTGACAAAGTCAAGGAGGAATATTTAAATGATAAAGTAATGGAGAACTTTCTAATTATGGAAAGTGGTTAACCCTAAAAATGAGGAAAATAGGTTAAGTGACCTATAAATGGGTTAAGTGACCTAGAAGATGGAGAGTATAAATAAGAGGCAAGGTTCTTTCATTTTACATCACACTTGAGCATGTTGAATATCTATAGGTGAATGAGGTAACCAAGGGATATCTAAGCTGAATTTCAGAGGGAAGGTGAAGAAAATAAGACCGGAATTCAAGGGAGGATAAATTATTTTGATGATGCTTTCTAAGGTATGTTATTTACAGGTCATCTCACCATTTTTTCAATAATTTTTTTTCTAGAATGATTCAGACCGTGAAATTGCTATACCATTGAAGAAACATATCCAAGTATATGTGGTAAAAAATTTAGCATGAGGGTCGTTGTAGTTTTGGAGTTACACTCCATGGAAAATAGGGTTTGTGGCTAGTCTTGAAACTAGTCTAAAACAAGTGTTTCGGATAAAAACGTCATAACAGATCCAAATTAAGTAAAACCAAATGTGTTGGTTAGGGTACAGTATGTAGTATTCTTTGTAACATTTTCTGATAGATTCAACAAATATTCTGTGTGGGGAACGCTCTAAAAGGTCTCTCTCTAGAATAATCCAGAATTCAGCAAGGTATGTCATTTTTGCTATAACTCCTTTTCTGAGAGGTTCCAAGTAGTGACACCTAGAGGAATTGCATTAAACACACTGAAGAACATTGTGTATCATTTTCATATCTTTATTCATTACAGGTACATAGTTATGATTATTTCAAGCTAGGGTTGTTGACTAATCCAAAACTAGTCATGTGAGACTAAAGAAAAGTTTGATGAAAATGATAGTCTCTTGTTGTTAAAGTTAAGAAAGGTTTGTAGGTATGTGATCATATACACCAGGTCTATTAAAAAGTTACAAATCATATTTGGATGATGAAATTGATGAGGGATTTTGGTTGAGGTACATGTTGGGTACATGGTTGAGACAAGTAGTTGATGAGTTGTCACATACATGAGGTGTATAGTTGATGATGTTGGTACATCTTGATGAGTCATAGTTGATGATTAGTTGATACATGATTGGTACATACTTGGTACATGGTTGGAGGTGCTTGTTAGTAGTATTCTTGACACATGGTTTATGGATGATGTAGCATACTTGTATTGGTATATTATTAGAAGCACGTATTGATCTTGGTGATGATTATGAGTTGTTGTGTTATACTTGGTTGATGCACATATTTGAGTGTTGTCTTGGTGATTGATCTTGGTGAGTAGATCTAATTTGGTTGATAAGATTGATGAAACGGGTTGTTGTCATAGGTTGTTTGGATAGGTTGTTGTGACATGTTATTTGTACAGGCTGGTGCATGGTTGATGAACTTATTTATGGTATAGGTTGATTACAGGTTGAGGTATAGGTTGATGCATGGTTAAGGTTATTGGTATAGGTTGTTTGGTACATGTTGAATTGTATAGGTTTATAGCAGTATATCTCATAGTGATAGTGTGACAGTGGTTTCGTCATTCTACTTATATGTCAGGGCGGTTGGATGGGGAAAGGACAGGTGGTTGTAGCCACCTTTCGGTTGTATCCGGAGAACATAGGGGGTTGTAGCCTCCTTCTAGTTGTATCTAGAGAATTGGGGAGTTGGAGCTTCCCTCAGATTTTAGCTTGAGAAGCTAGGGGGTTGGAGCCTCCTTCCAGTTTCAGTTGGAAAACAAAGGAAGTTGGTGCTTCCAATTAATGTAATTCTTCAAGACATATAAGAAAAAGCATTCTGTTCTTTTCTCCTGCTTTGGGTTTCCACGTAAAACATTGGTGTACTGTCTATGTGTATGATTTTTCATTTGTTCATTGCTTATTTACTCTGCAGTTATTGGATGATAATGCTACATTGATATAACACTTGGATTATATGGTTAAAAAGGATTAAATTTCTCTATTATTGATTCACCCCACCCCCTCTCAGTAATCCAACAATTGGTATCAGAGAGAGGTTCCTTCAGGAAATATTTTAACCACTGGAAGTAGATCATGGATTATTCTAAGAATGGAGTACCAATGTTTAATGGTCATAATGGTTTTAAGTATGAGATGTGGAGCAGAAGGACGAAAGTATTTTTACAGGCACAAGGACATTATATTTGGCTATCAGTTGTTACAGGATATGATAGTTCAAAAAGGGCAAAGACTGCATCCAAGAAGGAATTGAAGAAGAATAACAAAATAGAAATGGATTTCATCTAGGAAGGATTACCTAATCCGGTAAGAGAAAAGGTTGGTAAATTTTCATCAACCAAAGAAATTTGGGATAAGCTACATGGCATATAGTCTTCACCCATCACAGATTCAGAAAATGCCAAAGAAGATGCAGATATAGAACAAGAAGAAAGATTTTCATCATGTCAGACATATTCAGAAGAGGAAGAGTATGAAGAAGCAGAAGTTGATTACAGAGAAAAATTGATCAGTGCAATTAAATATCTGAGGAAAGAAAGAGAAGAAAACAAGTCATCCAAGAAATAATTGATGAAGCAAAAGGAAAGTGTTCAAGGTTCCGAAAAATATTAGTAGGTCATCAAGAATTTAAGATCTCAACTAAAAGAGGCTAGAATAATTGAAGAAACTCTAGAATATCAAAAGAAATTTTTAGAACCCAACATAGCAGCACAAAAGGAAGAAGCAGAAAAGAGAGAAAATATATTGATGGATCATCTCAAGGAAACAACCAATGACCTAAACCAACTTGAGGAAGAGTTTGGTCAAGAAGAGAGAAGACTAGAAGAAGAAATAATTACATTGAAAATCCAACTTGAAGAAGCAAAGAGAACAGAACAGGTCATGAAGTCTCAGATAATGAAGAACGAAGAAGAGGTTGAGAATCTTGAAGAAGAAGTTGTCACACTAAGAGTCAAAATCGTCAAGCTCAACAAGAATGTTGAAGAGACAAAAACATCCACATCAGCTGTAGAGAATGAAGAGAAGCACTCTACATTGCTAAAAAAGAATAATGAAGAAAATAGAAAGAGTTATGCAAAAGTACTTAAAGGAAGGAATAATGGTCAACTAGAATCTAAGAAAACTATTGAAGATGCATCTTCAAGAAGACCATCCATGTTTAAGCCACAAAGAAGATTCAATCATGATCATGATTAGTCAAGGAAAAAATTCAGAAGGACTACGCCACAAAGAAGATCATTCACTCCCAGGTATAAAAATTTATTTTATGGTCATGGTATTAATTGTACTAACTTTGGACATAAGGTTGCAGATTGTAAGGATTATAAAATAAATGTTCAAGCAAGAAGTGCCTATGTGGCCGCACGTAACATTGAGTGTTACAAATGTCATAACTATGGACACATAGCCAGTGATTGTAGAAGCATGATTGATACATCCATGAAAGAGAATATTGATATCAGATATAAGAAAGTATGGATAAGAAAATAGGAAGAACATATGAACAAATACCAAGTACCAGATATTGCAATATTGCGAATAAAACGAGATGAAGAAAATTCTATAGAGAAAAAGAAAGATGTCAGATACAGAAAGGTTTGGAAAATAACTGAAAGAAAGGAAGGATAGGTAAATAAGGAACAAGTTCAAGAGATTGTACTTGCAGGCATTGTAGTGAAAGATGAATCCACAAACAAAAAGAAAGAAGTCAGAGATCAGAGAGATATTGAATCTACCAATGAATATGATTATGAATCTACCAATGAAGATGATGATGAGTACACATCAGAGCAGGAATTGTTCTGAGCCATCCGGTTTAGAGACTCCCAGGTAATATGAATATTAGACAAGGGGAGTCTATGCGATAGTTGTGACAGACCAAAGAACCATCCTTCAAGAAGCTTGCATATTTTGAGAAGACAGATCCAGAGCAGTCAGTTAGCAGAAGTACAAATTGATGGATTAATCAAGACTTCATGATAGTATAGTGATAAATGGGTCAGCATTATGGACAATTGCGCAAGTAGATTCTTGGAAAGTATGGACGAGAGCATGGATTCATAGATTGGTTCAAAGAGTGGTTCATATACAAAGGAACATTATCATAATGGATGATAATTACACATGAAATGGCTCAAACAATGCTAATGGATTCCAAATTGAAAGATATTTTTTGGACACATGAAGTGCATACAATAGTTCACATTCAAAACAAAGTAATGCTCAGAAACAACAATGACAAAACTCCCTACGAATAATGGAAAGGAAGCACAGACAACAGCCTCTACATCAAGGTAACTCAAGGTAGTATTTTATTAATTGAAATTTATGTTGATGATATTGTTTTTGGAAGTACTAATGACAGGTTTAGCCAGAAATTTGCAAAGGATATGCAGAATGAATTTGAAATTTCATTACTTGAAGGACTATCCTTCTTTATGGGTCTTCAGATACGTCAAAGAAACCAAGGAATTTTTATTTCTCAAACCAATTATATCAGATAAATGCTAAAGAGGTTCAGAATGGAAGATTGCAAACCAGTTATCACTCCTATGAAAACTAGTTGCAAGTTGAGAAAAGATGATGATTCAAAGTCTACATATCAGAGGAAATATAGGTCAATGATTGGTAGCCTACTATATGTGACAACATCCAGACCGGATGTAATGCAGCCAGTTGGACAGGTGGCACGATTTCAAGCAGCATCAAAGGAATCACATATATTAGCAGTAAAGAGGATTTTCAGATATCTCAAAGGAACAGAAGCGTTTGGATTATGGTATCCAAAAGGAAAGGATATATCACTTATTACCTACACAGATGCAGATTGGGTAGGTTTCATTGATGAATGACGAAGCACCAGTGGAGCAGGATTCTACTTGGGTGAGTGTTTAGTATCTTGGATAAGAAAGAAACAATCATCAATATCCTTATCTACAGCTAAGGTAGAGTATATTGCAGCAGCAACATGTTGTACATGGGTTCTATGGATGAAACAAACTTTGACAGATTTACAGGTTGAGTATGATGAGCCCATTCCAATCTATTGATAATACAAGTGCCATCAGTATCTCAAAAAAACCTGGTGATGCACTCCAAGACGAAGCACATTCTAATCAAGTATCACTTTCTACGGGAATAGGTTGTAGAGAAGAACATCAAAGTTGAATATGTGGGAAAAAAAGAACAAGTGGCATACACATTTACAAAACCGCTTCCATGGGAAGCCCTTGAGTATCTTTGCCAGAGACTAGGAGTAATTTGTACTCCAAAATGAATTATTTTGAATGCTTATCTTATATTTCTTATATGTACACGAGAAAGCACCATAAATAGGACAAAGGGGGAGAGATTTATCATTGCAAAGGTAAATTCTTGGATAGAGAGCATAGAGGCATGTTTCCAAGGGGAGCGATTGTCAAAAGGGAAGAATGATCGATATGACTTCAGAGTTATACCCTTTGTCAAAGGGGGAGATATTATTCATATGAAAGGAGAGAGAGTAATTAGAGGCTTATAAACACGAAGAAAAATCAAAGGCATGTGGACAGGGGGAGAATCCCCAAGGAGAGTTCAGTCAGGGGGAGCAGCCCCATAGGGAGACACCCTTTGCCATTGATGTAAAAGGGGGAGAGATAGAAACATTGATGAGGAGTATACGCATGAATTTTATCATGACTAAGTGTTTCCATCAATGCCAAAGGGGGATATTGTCATACAGTTGGCTTAGGTTGATGGATTGTTGGTTTTCATTGATGTCAACCATTGGAGAGATTGTATATTGATGTCAACCCTTATTGATTGATGTCAAACCTTGGAGAAAGTCCGGTAGAGAATTTCGGTAGCACAAAGGTTTGGGTAATGGACCCAAGGTTGTTTCATGTATAATGGTATGAGTTTTAATATATTTGAAGGTAATACTATTCTAGATGGATAGTACATGTCATTCCATTTCCGGTGGTATGTGGAACGTTACATAACTCCTCACGGTTAGAGAGTTATGGCCATGAGAAGTTGGAGAACCCAGGTTTGGGTAATGGACCCAAGTTTGTTTGATGGATAATGGTATGGGTTTTGATATATTTGTAGGTAATACTATTCTATATGGATATTACATGTCATGCCATTTATAGTGGTATGTGGAACGTCACATAACTCCTCACAGTTTGAGAGTTATGGCCTTACGAAGTTGGAGGACCCTCATATGTTGTCTTGAAGCCCCAAAAGGTCAAATAAGTCATAGAGATTGTAAAGAAGAAATTATTATTTAAATGATAAAGTAAAGTGACAAAGTCAAGAAGGATTATTTAAATAATAAAGTGAAGTGACAAAATCAAAGAAGATTATTTAAATGATAAAGTGAGGTGACAAAGTCAAGGAGGAATATTTAAATGATAAAGCAATGGAGAAATTTCTAATTATGGAAAGTGGTTAACCCTAAAAATGAGGAAAATAGGTTAAGTGACCTATAAATGCGTTAAGTGACCTAGAAATAGGTTAAGTGACCTAGAAATGGGTTAAGTTACCTAGAAATGGGTTAAGTTACCTAGAGTATAAATAAGAAGCAAGGCTCTCTCATTTTACATCACACTTGATCATATTGAATATCCATAGGTGACTGAGGTAAGAAAGGGATATCTGAGCAGAATTTCAGAGGGAAGGTGAAGAAAAGAAGGCCGAAATTCAAGGGAGGATAATTTTTTTGATGATGCTTTCTAAGGTATGTTATTTACAGGTCATCTCACCATTTTTGCAATAAATGTTTTTCTAGAATGATTCAGACCATGCAATTGCTATGCCATTGAGGAAACATATCCAAGTATCTGTGGTAAAAAATTCAGCTTGTGGTTTGTTGCATTTTTGGAGTTACACTCTGTGTAAAAGGGGGTTTGTGGCTAGTCCCAAAACTAGTCTAAAACAAGTGTTTCGGGTAAAAATGTCATAAATTCTTCATAACAGATCCAAATTTAGTAAGACAAAATGTGTTGGTTAGAGTACATTATTTAGTATTATGTGTAACATTTTCAGATTTATTTAACAAATATTTTGTGTGGGGCACGCTCTACAAGGTCGCTCTCTAGAACAAGCCAGAATTCAGCAAGGTATGTCATTTTTGCTATAATTCCTTTTCTAAGAGGTTCCAAGTAGTGACATCTGGAGGAATTGCATAAAAAACACTGAAGAAAATTGTATATCATTTTAAGATCTTTATTCATTATAGGTACATAGTTATGATTATTTCAAGTTAGGGTTGTTGACTAATCCAAAACTAGTCATGTGAGACTAAAGAAAAGTTTGATGAAAATGATAGTCTCTTGTTGTTAAAGTTAAGTAAGGTTTGCAGGTATGTGATCATATACACCAGGTCTATTACAAAGTTGCAAATCATATTTGGATGATGAAATTGATGAGGGATTTTGGTTGAGGTACATGTTGGGTACATGGTTGAGACAAGTAGCTGATGAGTTGGCACATACATGAGGTGTATAGCTGATGATGTTGATACATATTGATGAGTCATAGTTGATGAGTAGTTGATACATTATTGGTACATACTTGGTACATGGTTGGAGGTACTTTTTGGTAGTATTGTTGACACATGGTTTATGGATGATGTAGAATACTTGTGTTGGTATAATATTAGAAGCACATATTGATCTTGGTGATGATTATGAGTTGTTGTGTTATGCTTGGTTGATGCACATCTTTGAGAGTTGTCTTGGTGATTGATCTTGGTGAGTAGATCTAATTTGGTTGATAAGATTGATGAGACGGGTTGTTGTGATAGGTTGTTTGGACAGGCTATTGTGACATGTTATTTGTATAGGTTGGTGCATGGTTGATGCACTTCTTTATGGTACAGGTTGAGGTATAGCGTGATGCATGGTTAAGGTTATTGGTATAGGTTTATAGCAGTATATCTCACAGTGATAGTGTGACAGTGGTTCCATCATTCTACTTGTACGTTAGGGAGGTTGGACAAGGAAAGGATAGGTGGTTTTAGCCACCTTCCAGTTGTAGCTGAAGAACATAGGGGGTTGTAGCCTCCTTCTGGTTGTAGCCAGAGAATTGGGGAGTTGGAGCTTCCCTCAGGTTGTAGCCTGAGAAACTAGGGGGTTGGAGCCTCCTTCCAATTGCAGCTGGAAAACAAAGGAAGTTGGTGCTTCTAATAAATGTAATTCTTCAATACATATAAGAAAAAACATTCTGTGGTTTTCTCCTGATTTGGGTTTCCATGTAAAACACTGGTGTAATGTGTATGTGTATGATTGTTCATTTGTTCATTGCTTATTTACTCTGCAGTTATTTAATGATAATGTTACATTGATAAAACACTTGGATTATATAGTTAAAAATGATTAAATTGCTCTATTACTAATTCACCCCCCCTCTCAGTAATCCAACACCTTTGTGTTTGGAATTTTTCTCACTAATGTACTCTTTCATTCTAAGAACCTACTCTTCGATGCCTTGAGTAGTAAAAGTGCACTCCTCCTCTTAATGAATGTTCTCTTTTTGGATACAATGCATTAAACAAATAATGATAAATCCTAAAACCATGTTTATAGATAATGTAAACTACATACAAAGAAAAAACATATATTGATGGTCGTAGTCTAATTGTTCTATGTTTTGGCCTTTTCCTGGTTATATTTTTTGTTTAATTTTGCTCAAAATCCGAGAAGAAATTGTTGGATTGCAGATTTGAGTGGTTAATTTTATATAATATGAGTTCCCTAGGGGATTTTCAACACACCAAATCCATTTCTGGATTCAGAAATGCGTAAGCAACAAAAAATTGTGATTTCGTGCAGATTTATGTCATCGGATTCCAGTGAAAAGGGCCAAAATGTAGAACAATTAAACAATGCCTATACTAATGTGATGCCTTGAGTAGTAAAAGTGCACTCCTCCTCCTAATAAATGTTCTCTCTTTGGATACAATGCATTAAAGAGATAATGATAAACCCTAAAACCATGTCTATAGCTAATGTAAACTACATACCAAGAAAAACCATTTACTAATCTGTTAGTGATGAATCTTCCTAGAAAAAATATTTAATTTATCATACTAGGGAAAAATGTTACAATATCATTAAATTTAATTAGGAAAACATCAAAAATGATATATATTTAGGATAGATACATTTACACTACAACAAAATTGTGTCACTAACATCCTTTTTTCTTTCTTTTTGGCTTTCATTTAAATTTTTAGTGATTGTTTTTAGTTTTTATGAAAAATAGGGGTTATTTCATAGGATAGCATTAAATTCAATGTTATTTCATGATTTAGTGCTAAACCTAATGATGATAGTGTCAGGTTTAGCACCAACTATAGCATAGCCTTTAGCATTGAGTTTCCCGGGTAACTAAATAAAAGTATGGAAATTTTTCAAAAAGAAATTTAAGAAAGATCAAGGGCTATAAATAAGTCACTTGTCTCAATCCTTGCGTGTGTGGGGGTATTTCTATTATTTTAATTAAAATATCTTATTTTCTTTCATAAAAACTCTCAATCCCTACTCTTTCATTCTCTTCTCATTTTCTCTCTTCTCCTCCCTTCTCCTTTCTCCCTTAGGGTTTCCTCTCTTAAGGTTTCATCTTCATGGAGGATAGGGTTTTAGTTTTATGGAGGAACCTTCATGAGGGAGGTGATGGATTCTCTCTTCCCTTCTTCTTATTCCTTATTCTCTTACCTTGCTCTTCATTTATTGATTTGCTAATGTTTATCATTGTTGTGTTGATGTAGGTTTAGGTTTCATGCATGGATGTTAAGGTTTCATGGAATAACCTCCATGAGGAAGGTAATGACTTCTCTCTTCCCTTCTCATCCTTCCTCTTTTATTTTTTCCTTTGTTGATTTTCTAATGTTTATTGTCCTTTTTTATTCCAAGTTTACTGGAGAAAAAAAAAATAGCATTTTGGGAGTTCTATTTAATACGTATATCTAGTTCATGGGTGGAGCATTTGGAAGTTTTTCTGTGATGTTGGTCCGACCAAAACCCAACAACACTTCCTCGGCCTCTTCTCTTCCTTTGGATAATCAGGTATTTCGGCCCCTCTTCACTCTGCCTTTGGTCCTTTTTCTAGTGAGGGCCTTTTATGGTTTTTGGCTCGTGTGTTCCATTTTGTCACCTTCTGAATTTTTTTTGTCAGTGTTCATCGTTGGAGTCTTTGTTCATTCCATCAATGGTGACATAGTAGAAAATTATCCTTTATGAATTTCGTCGATTGCTGCAAATTCGAGCCAGACTTTTCACCTTGGAATGGGAAGCATGGATCCCATTGAACTCTATTTACTCTTTTCCTCCTTGAATCGGTATGAGAGGTATTTGGTAGAACTTTCTATCACTCTTCATTCCCATATACATGAATAGAGAAAAATTTGATATTAAATTTAATTTCTTAATGAGAATGATGGCTTTACAAAAAGAGCAAATGGATAAAATAGAGATCAAGGTTCAATAAATTTGGCAAAAATAGAATTCTTGTCTCAGTAAGAAACTCGATACATCCACTTCATCCTCTATAATTCAACAACCATGGTGTTGGAAACATGCCAACAAATTTCCTCATGCAGTCACACGCACATGCACATGCACATGCATGCAACTATGTTAATGTGCATGCATGCAATCTATTTATGAATTGCTCATGTAACTATGTTATATATTCATGATCAGTTTGTATAACTGAGTGATAGATGTTATATATGTGAGCATATCCATAGAGGTGGAGTACAATGTGAGTGCAAGCGTGTGCAAGGAGCAGAGAGCAGAGTGTGTGAGGAGAGGATGATTGTATTCCTATGAAGGCTATTGTAATTCTCCCTTGAATAATAAGAATATTGATAATCATTGCCCGTGTTTGTTTCCCTCATTGGGTTTCCACATAAATCATTGTGTCAAGTGTATGATTGATATGCTTGGTTTAATGCATGCATGATCTTGCTTATTTTATGCTCTGATATATGCTATGTTTTTCTTTCACTGCCTAACAAGTAGTATTAGAGCTTAGAGTTAAAGGAGCAGAGAGCGAAGGAGAAGAGAATCCGATCGCTGGATCGAAGAGACTGGTTTATTAGAAGTTGTGATTTTCTTTTGGATGGTTGTTTCTGTTAATGGAGAAAGTGCAGAGTTCCAAGTTTGAGGTGGAAAAGTTCAGTGGTAAGAATAGATTTGCACTATGGAAGCTCAATATGTGAGATCTTATTGTGGAACAAGGATTGAAAAAGGCCTTGGCTGAAAAGTCAAAGAAATTGGCAAGCATGACAGATGAGGAATGGGAGGATTTGGATGCAAGAGACCTCAATACTATTATTTTGTGCCTGGCAGATGAGGTGTTTTTTAACATTATTGAAGAGGTGACAAAAGCATGTTTGTGGACCAAAATTTAGAGTATGTTTATGACAAACAAATTGTCAAACAAAATCTTCTTGAAGAGGTAGTTGTACAGCTTGCGAATGAAAGAAGGTACAAAAATTGTTGATCACTTGAATGTTTTCAATACTCTGATTTGTCAATTAACTAATATGAAAGTAAATTTTGAATATGAGGACAAGGAAGTTACACTAATGTGTTCGTTTTCTGAGTCTTGGGACCATATCGTCACAATTGTTTGGTTTAACACAAAAAATTCCATTGATTATGACATTGTTGTGGGAGCTTTGTTGTCTTAGGAGATAAGGAAAACATTCGGTAAAGAAACCTCAAGAGAAGAAGCAATGATGGTTAGAGGTCGATCTATAGAAAGAGGGAAAATTCAGAGGGGTATGTCAAGGTCTAAGTCAAGAGGTAAGAATAGTAAGCAAAAATGTTGATTATATGGCAAATCTGGGCATCTCAAGAAGGATTGATGGAAAAGACAGAATTCATCCAATGAGGACTCCACAAAAGAATGAAAGGAAGCTAATGTAGTTGAAACAAGTTCAGGTTCTAGTCCAGGTATGGTTGATGAGGTATTTTCTACTTTTGATGTTTCACATCAACATCATCATTGGTTGTTAGATTCTGGTGCATCTAGCCACATGTGTCTTCATAGAAATTGGTTCTCAACTTACCAATCTATTGATGATGGTGTTGTTTTTATGGGAAATGATTTTTCTTGTAAAATTGTTGGAGTCGTTAGCGTCTAGATTAAAATGCATGATGGTTCTGTAAGAACATTAACAGATGTAGGGCATGTACCCGAACTTAGAAAGAACTTGATATCTTTGGGAGTTCTATATTTTGTTAGTTACAAGTGTACAACTCAAGGTGGAGTACTGAAGGTTTACAAAGGCATCTTCATAGTCATGAAGGTAAAGAGGATCAGGAACCTTTATCAGATTGAAGGAAGGACAAAGGTAAATCAAGTAGTGGTAGCATCTGAAGATGCAAGTGGCTCTCTTCTTTTATGGCATCAACATTTGGCTCATATGAGTGAGAAAGGGCTTAAGGTACTGGTTAATAGTAAGTCACTTCCAACTTTGAAGTTTTTGAATTTGAATTTCTGCAAGTATTGTGTTTTTGAAAAACAGTGTAGACAGAAGTTTAAAGTAGGAAGGAATATAAGCAAAGTTATCCTTGATTACATTCATTCATATATTTGGGGACCATCCCCTATAGTTTCTCTTGGAGGATCATCATATTTTGTGACATTTATAGATGATTACTCTAGGAAGGTTTGGGTTTATTTACTTAAAATAAAAGCGGATGTATTTAATACTTTTACGGAATTTTGGGCTTTGGTTGAAAAGAGCACTGACAGGTCAATCAAGTGTTTAAGAAAATATAATGGAGGTGAGTTCACATTTATCAAATTTGAGAACTATTGCAAGGAATTTGGGATCGAAAGACATAAGACCATGGTTTATACTCCTCAACATAATGGTGTTGTTGAATGCATGAATATGACTCTTATAGAGAGAGCAAGGAGCATGCTCAGTAATTCCAAGATGCAACATAAATTGTGGGCAGAAGAAGTTCTTAGAACATGCTATCTGATAAATCGGTCACCATCAACTGCAATAAATGTAAGATTCCAGAAGAGGTATGGACAGGTCATTTGTGTGATTTTTCAAATCTAAGAATATTTGGTTGTGATGTGTATGCTCTTATTTCTAAATATCAATGTTCTAAGTTAGATCCTATATCAAAGAAATGTGTCTTTGTTGGTTATGGTGATGGATTTAAGGGGTACAGACTATGGGATCCTACTACTCACAAACTCATCATAAGTAGATATGTACTATTTGATGAATCCTCACTCTTAAAATTAGAATTGGTAGATGTTGAAGTGAGACAAGAACAGGTACCGCAAGTTCAACAAATTTAGTTGGAAACTCAGCCATCTTCAGAAAGGCAGGAGCATGAAGAAGTTCCATAAGAAGAAGATGAATATGTAGACGCATAAAATATCCAGGAAACTGAGGATATGCCTCAACCATCTCTGAGGAGATCTTCACGGGTAAGGAATCCTCCTACAAGGTATGAAGATTATGTTTCATCTGTGGCTTTAGTTTCTATTGATGGGGAACCTAGTTGTTTTCAGGAAGAAATTAAGGTATCTGAAAGTTCTTAATGGAAGAAAGCTATGAAAGAAGAAATGGATGCATTAGAAAGAAATAAAACATGGGACCTGGTAGAACTTCCAAAGGACAAGAAGGTTGTTGGTTGCAAGTGGGTCTACAAACTGAAAAAGGGTCTTGATGATAAAGTCGAAAGGTATAAAACAAGAATGGTAGACAAAGGGTATTCTCAAAAGGAAGGTATTGATTTTCATGAGATCTTTTCACCAGTTGTGAAGCTTGTTTCAGTTCTTGTTATGTTAGCACTACTTTCTTTACTTGATCTTGAGTTAGACCAGCTAGATGTTAAAAAAATGTTTCTACATGGATATTTAGATGAGGATATATATATGGAACAACCATAAGTGTTTGTTCAAGATCACAATAAGAGGTGTGTTTGCAAACTCAAGAAGTCATTGCATGGCCTGAGACAGTCTCCCAGGAAATGGTACAAGAAGTTTGATTCCTTCATGGTGAGCCTAAATTTTACAAGAAGTGAATATGATCATTGTATTTACTTTAAAAAGTTGGAAAATGGCATGTTCATTATTTTGGTGTTATATGTTGACGATGTGCTTGTGGCAAGCAAGAGCATGGTCAAAATAAACAAGTTAAAGGCTCAGTTGGATAGGGTGTTTGATATGAAGGATCTAGGAGCAACAAAACAAATCTTAGGCATGGAGATACACATAGACAGGAAAATGGTAAGTTGTGGTTATCACAACAGAAGTGTGTGGAGAAAATACTTATGAGATTCAGTACAAATAATGTGAAACCCATACAGATCCCTTTGGATTCCCATTTCAATATTTCTTCATGTTTATGTCCTAGTAATGATGAAGAAGAGTATTATATTTCTCATGTACCATATGATAATTCAGTGGGAAGTTTGTTGTATGCGATGGTGAGTACTAGACCAGATATTTTACATGCAGTTGGTGTTGTTAGTCGATACATGGAAAATCCAAGAAAAGCGCATTGCGAAGTAGTGAAATGGGTGCTTTGATATCTTAGAGGCACAAGTAATTATTCTATCACCTATGATGGTTCCACATATTTAGATTGCGGTTATGTATATTCATATTTTGCAGGTGACTTGGACAAAAGTAGATCCACTTCAGGATATGTCTTTACTCTTGCAGCAAGACTTGATAGTTGGATGTCAAAGATTCAAAACGTAGTCACTTTATCCACTACATAGGAAGAGTATATGGTTGCTTCACATGCATGTAAGGAGGCAATTTGGTTATAGGGTTTAATGGGTGAGTTTGGAAGGATGCAGGACAAGGTGAAAGTATTTTGTGATAGCCAAAGTGTTATTCATTTGGATATAAATCCATCTTTTCATAGTAAGACGAAGCATGTTTTTGTTAAGTACCATTTTTTAAGACATGTTGTTGATGAAGGTGGAGTGTCTTTGGAAAAGGTCCATACAAAAGTGAATTCTACAGACATGTTTACGAAACTAGTTTTGTTAGAGAAGCTATGGTGGTGTTTGAATTCTCTTGGCTTGCAAAAAGGTGATGAATTAATTAAGGGATTGATATATCAGGTAAATTTTTGTCAAGGTGGAGATTGTTGGAAACATGCCAATGAATTTCCTCATGCAGTCACATGCACATGCACATGCATGTAGCTATGTTAATGTGCATGCATCCAATCTATTTATGAACTGCTCGTGTAACTATGTGATCTATTCATGATTAGTTTGTATAACTGAGTGATAGATGTTATATATGTGATCATACCCATAGAGGTGGATACAATGTGAGTGCAAGCGTGTGCAAGGAGCAGAGAGCAGAGTGTGTGAGGAGAGGATGATTGTATGCTTATGAATGCTATTGTAATTCTCCCTTGAATAATAAGAATATTGATAATCATTGCTTGTGGTTTTTTCCCTCATTGGGTTTCCACATAAATCATTGTGTCAAGTGTATGATTGATGTGCTTGGTTTAATGCATGTTTGATCTTACTTATTTTATGCTCGGTTATATGCTATGTTTTTCTTTTGCTGCCTAACACATGGTTCCAATTGAATCTGGCATCAACAACCCAAAACATTGAACAACATCAGTTTCCTCCACATTATCATGGATCTCTGGACCTCTTTGGACCAACAATATAAGGGAACAAAGTCTATGTCTTCTCTGCACTTTCACAGGTTGTAATGTTACTCTCAGTTTATTTTATGTTTATGGAAATAGGAAATGTATGGTACAATATTATAGAAGAGCTAGCTCCTTGTCAGTTATTGAAAGGTTGTAATAGAATATTTAGAAAAGTAGTAATTTAACTATTCTACCTTTTTTTTTTGTTTTTTCATCTATATTTTCCGTTTAATTTTACCTAAAATTGGGAAAGAATTGTTGGATTTGTAGATTTGAGTGGTTAATTCTTTGTAATCGAAATGCCCCTAGGATTTTTCATCATGTTGAATCCATTTCTGCATTCAAAAATACAATTTAATTAATAAAAAATGTGATTTTGTGAAAATTTATTTCACTGGATTTAGATGAAAAAAGCCAAAACATAAAACAATTAAACATCGCCTTTAAAAAATACCAATTTTTTTTTGGACAATGGTTGATTACCTTACTTAAACCTCCACTATGCTCTAACTGCAATTATTTTAATCAAATCGTTTTCTATTTGTTAAAAAAATTAACACTAAAATTGGTGTGATATCTAATTTTTAAGTTGATACTAAACTTGGAACTAGATTATATGCTAACATTGACACTAAACTTGGTGATAAATTAGATGGTAATAGGAAAACCCATTTTAACATAGAGTTTAATGTCTAGAAAATACTCCAACTTGAAACAAAATCACTAAAATTTGGTGCAAAAGTGTTAGGCTATACAAATAATTAATTTTATACTCCCTCCATATGTAGTGCTAGAAAAATAATCCTTCATAACAAATACGACATACATGAATATTGACTCACAAAAATCAAATGCTAGAAAGAAAATACTTGTAGCCAAATACTTGATTATTTATCCAAATATTATTTTGGATTGATTCATGAAATTATATGAAAATACATAATACAATAATTTAAAAAAATATAAAGCCAATGGAAATAGATTGATTTATATATCATATATAAAAGGCATCCATATATAAAAAGAAGCCTCCAGACACATGCATCATGCATGCATTACTCTTCTAATATCTAAATTATAGGCATTTATTAATAATATTTTTCAAAATACAAATATTTAATAACACTATCATTATTTTTTAAATATTTTTCTTACTTGCTTATGTGGAGTAATTTTGATGTGGAAAGTAATTTTAATATTTTAATTTATTCTTTTTATAAAACCTCTCTAAATAATTAAAATTAAAATCTTAATTAAAATCTTAATTAGACCCTAAATCTTAAATATATACTTAAATATGGTTTTTAGTATTTTGAATTTAAAATTCTTCCCTAAATGATAAACCTTACACCCTTCCATAAAAATTAACCCTACACCCTTCCATAAAAATTACCCTTTGAATCCTAAAGCATAAGCCTTTTCTTAAAACCTAATCCTTAAACCCTTTCCTAAATCCTTCTCTAGACCTTAAATCCTAAACCCTTTCATTGACATTACACTCATATAAACCCTTCGCTAAATCAATAACCCTTCACTAAACACCAATTTTCCATAACACTAAAAAATTCCTTAAACAACAAACACAAAACATTTCCTTAAACATTATTCTAAACCCTAAACCCTTCCTTAAACACTAAATCCCAAACCCTCACTTAAACCCTAAACATTAAATAATAACCCTATTTGTGAACCCTGAACCATAAATCCGTCTGTAAACATTAACCTTCCTTAATTCCAAAACCTCAAACTCTTCCCTGAATTATAAAGCTTAAAGTGTTAAACCATAAATCCCAAGCCCTTAAACCCTAAACCCTAAACCCTAAATCTTCAAATTTGAACCCTAAACTCTAAATCATAAAACCTAACCCTATTTAGAACCCTTAAATCCTAAACCTTTCCTTTAATCTTAACTCCTAAACTCTAAACAACCATTCTAAGGATCATGTGAATGTAAATTGTATGCAAGACAACAACCATCTTATCCTGCTCCAAAGTCATAAGTTAAAACCAAAAGAGCATGAGATGGAGGAAAGCTCACAAAATTTATAAATGTCCCATCAAAAAGAAAATAATACGTTTATTGGAAACAATTTTAGATTATGAAGTTAAGTCATGATATACTTGAATTCGAATATTCTATAAAAAGAGAACGGAAATATAATGGTAAATAGACTTTTTAGAAGGCACATTGAATCCACTTTTTATTCAATCTCGATTGTTATTTCATTTTAGGTAATGTCACGTCCCCACAATGTTCCTTATGATCGTACACCTCTTGAGGGTGTGTGGCATCGCGATGTTTCTCACTTGGCTTCTTGGAAACACTAAAGATACTTCGTTCGGATTACACCTCTTCACCTAGAGCATAACCATACTTCGTTCTAGGATACCGATGAGTCACACTCCTACTTTAGTGAAAATCTTGTATAATCAGACATTTGTTAACAATTTTAACACTTTGTCATATATAAGCATACATTCATGAACATGATAAGCCAAGAGAACAACAAAAGAACAAACAAACTACAAACACAAGTATAGTGTGGGTGGCACAAACCGTGCCTACCACTCGGCTAAGTCTTTTTTATTGTGAAACAATTAAAATAAGAGCACTACTAGCCCGATTTACAACTGGGTAGAGTCAAACGACTCACCTCACCTCACCAAGACACTCATACATAGAATCGTGGCCAAGACTCTCTGCCACAACCATCTCCACAACCTCATGTGGTGCACCTCATATGTTCCCTCAATCGTGGATTGTTGTCTCTTCATTTCTGCAGACTTCACATATTTTGTTTCTACCTCACACATGCCTCCAAAATACCTATGTTTCTAGACTTCCCCAAAATCGACCCAAAAGAAGCTCGCCGAACTCTATCCAACAAATCCACCACAAGGAAACATGTGGAGTGACTTGGCTCCTTGAGGGAGCTCGCCCYTCTTTGTCTAAGCCTACCTCAAAACTACAGAKATCTTCTTTCTCTCTTCCAAGCTACCTTGTTTTAGGTGTGTTCTCATATGACTTTATAGGCGCTGATCCTAGCTATTTTTTGCATCTCTGTTCGCATKCGTGAGCTGACCCTTTAGTTCACCAAGTCACTCCCCTTTGCAAGGTTGGGTCGACTCCTCATGTGGGTGCATTCAAGYGGCTTTACAAACTAACCCATCAAACGCCTCATTCCATTGTGCGGCTGACCCACCGATTCATCTAACCGAGTCGTCGTCTTGGGTGTGTGCGCGCTTTAGGTGAGTTGATCTGACTTTACTAAGTGTACCCCCCATCCATTACCCAATTTTCCTTCATTGGTGGAGCACCCAAGTCATTCCCTCAACCCTTCATCAACCCATCTATCGTTTGAATTATGTTGCAATGAATCTTGGGTAGAGTCTCCCCTTGGCATGTCGTGCACCCAAGGAACCCCAACTCTCCCCATATATGAAGACTTTGTTTCTTCAAAGGCACCGAGCATCCTGCCTACTCGATTTCCTTTGTTTCATTTTTTGGTGGAAGTTTGTGCACTTGATCTTGGCACCCCAGGCCTTACATCCTCCCCCACCTCAAGTCGTTTCTGTCCTCGACAACATCCACAAAGTCTATGATCTACAAGTCTCTTCCTGAACTTGTGCCTCCATTGTAACTAAGTCTGTTGAAAACCCCAAGTTTCATGCCAACTAGAAACCTCAAGATTCTTTCAAAGTGGAAACCCCATGTTTCCTTGTAAAGTGGAAACCCCAAGTTTCCAACTTGCGATGCAATCATATGCAACCATTGCAACCATCCATGCGTCCCTTTTCCCAAATTTGTGTGCAGCCAAACTGTCTGCAACATTGGAAAGACATCTCTTCCCCAACTCTGTTTTCAATGTCTAAGTTGCCACTGTCCTATTATGACGAACAATTTTCTGTTTTTTTTTGTTGCTTCCTCAACTGCTGCTACAACCTCAACTGAAACCTCAAAATTTTCCAAGTGTTGAACACCTCGTGACTCTCTATTGTGATCATTCTTCAACCATCTCTGCCATGTCTCTGCACAATGCATTCCTCAATTCCTAACTGGTTGGGTAGCTAGTCCAATCGTCGCATCTAGTTCTTGAAATGTGCATCTCCATGCCCAAACATCTCATCGTTGTCACTCCATCCAACTCCAAAGACTAAGGAAAATTTCCATCCTTTCCACACTCATGTTTCCATCGTTTGATTTTCGTCAATAAGGTCTTCCACAATGTTTAAGTGTTTCACTTCGAACCTACTGGTGCATATGTACTCTAACTTCTTTCCAAAATTTGTTCCATATGCACAACGATCTCAGACCAATGCAAGGTCTCCCCTCACCTTTTTGCACTATGAAGTTTACACCCCAAATCAAAGTCATCCACGACAATTTGACTCCATTGTCCACCTCATGGCACAGTTAGCCAATATGTTGCACCAAGAATTACACATCTGGATTGCCTTTGCCTCCCTACTTCATCACCTAGCCATGTTGTTGCATATACCTCTATACGCCTTGGAATGGTTAGGCTTCACCCTCAACCATGTTTCCTAAAGCAATATAAACGTTCATTCCCAAGTAATCTCTTCATGTTGCAATCTTCCTATCCCCACAATCCTCCAAATGAAGGCAAGTCCTCAACTCACCTCCTTTCGCCAAGTCACCTCTCTGCAACTCAACATCTACAAAGAGTGTGGCCAATATGCCTACACTTCTCAAATTTCCCAACAAACTTTTCAAAGTGCTCTAGGTAGAATGAGTCACCTCAAATAACTTCGATGCATTATGCATGTTTGCACCAATACTTCTGCCAACCCCAACCAATGACCTCACCATATCTCTAAGTAATCGCACAATCATATAAAAGTCACCAAGGTGTGATTTGCCTCATCCAATTTCCCATACCATAGTTGAGAAAACACAACCCAAGTCACTTGTTCTACGTTCTACCCATTCAGGATGTCATCAACAATTCTTGGTCGACTTCTCTCCTGACTCCATCCCTCTCTTAGAACAAAATTTCCTTGCACCTCATGCAATCATCCAAACTCTAGCACTGTCATAGTGACTGTCAAGTCATAGAATGACTCAATTAATATAGCCAAGGCACCAATCACCAAGGTGCCTCACCCATCCTTTCAACTCTACATAAACATACTTTACTTCCCACTTGACGACAACGACTTATCCAACATGCATCATTAAAGAGTTAGGTAGCTTCCTCAAGCCACCTCCATAGTTGCATCCCAATCTTCCTAAGTCCACCATAGGACTTGTTATACCCTAGCCTAAGGATAAATAAGGAGATCATGTCTCAAGCACCATAGGTCCTAGACATGGAGTAACGAGAGCCATATGTAACACACCTGACCCCTAAATACCCTTTCTAGGGACGGGACATCAATTTTTTTCTCTAATAAATCACCTCAAAACATCTCTCTAAGGTCTTCATCCTCTTCTACTCATCCGTAGCTTTCTAACGATTGTTACTAGCTCAAAATATGATCCCTAATTTGCAAGAAATAGTCTCTCGGAGTTATTTGGGTGTTATAAGTTGGGGTCTTCAATGTTCTGTGTTGAACGCCTCCTTTTCTTACTGCACACATACGCCCCAAAGTCCTAAAATATCTCCACATGACCTTGGCCATTCGACGATCGACGTTCGGCGTTTCATGTTCAACGTCCCTTTTTTGTGTTTGGAGTTCGACAATCAGCGTTCTACGTTTGCAGCATTCAACAAATGGCGATTGACGTTGAACGTTTTGGCGTTCGACGATTGACGATCAACATTGAACGTTTCGACATTCGGTGATCAACGATCAGCCTTGAATGTTCCTTTACTATACCATGCCCCAAATCTTCAGAACTCCTGAAGTCTCAGACTCTCAAAGTCTCAATCGCATCACCAACCATGTTGGCCAGGCGGGCACGAACCAAAGGCTAACACGCGGTGAGGGCCAGGGGTAAAATGTGTCATGTTGTAATAGGCATAAGAGGTATGCAAAAATTTCATATATCGGTGACACATTCTATGTTAATAATGGATCCACATCACCCTGGGTGATGTCAGCCCACCATGTCACCTCGAGTTGATAACCTTCCAAACCCTTCAATCTCACGGTCAAGATGTGTCCATGTAGACCTCAGGATCTATGGCCTCCATCGATTTGCAACTTCGGCGTTTGGGGGTTTCATGGTGTAATCCTCTCCTTACTCTCAAAGTAGGTCAAATCCAAATTGACCATGGGGTAGATCCAACAGTCACAAGTGGTCCCGAAGCTTCTTCCGATCGATGGCTCTCATTAATTCATGACTTCATATCTTATCGATACACCACACCCAAATCCCCTCGAGTGCCAAGTCTCCAGACTAAAGGATCTGGTGCCACGCATCCCCTACTTGTCAAAAACTAAGATTAACTTCGTCGTTCGCAACTTCAGGAGTCTCCACACTCTAAAGACTCTTGGCCAATTTCCTCTGGAGTGTCAAGTCTCCAGACTATGAGATCTCCTTCCATGTGGACCAAACAGATAATTTCCAGAGATGACACATGGCAAGGCAGAGAGGCCATGTGGCCCCTTCAGTGGGTGACATGTGTTAATGGACCTATAAGGTCTGTGAAATGCCCAAATCCAGGTGACACGTGGCACGTTGATCATGGGTCCACGTCACATTGGATGATGTCATTGGGTCACATCTCTCCAGACTGATAGCTTTATAACATCCCTCAGATATCACGGTCAAGATCTGGAGACGTAGATCCATAGATCTATGACTCTCGTTACTTCAGGAGTTCCTCTTCCCGTTAACACAACAACTCAAAACTTTCGAAGTGCCACTCTCTGAATCGTGGGATCTGGCGAAACGTATCCCTTCTGATGGATGGTCCTGATTCACTTCAGACTTCGAGACTTCGGAGGATCTGTCTCCCTTATGATGAATACACAATTTCAACCAACTCACAAAGACTGAAGGAGTCGAGGAGTTAACACCTACGCTCCTTCTCCAAATCCAATGGTCCTGATAGACCTTAGATCCTCCCAAACAGATCTCGCCTGCTCGTCTTCCAAATGAAAGGATCTCCTCTTTCAAGACTCAAATCTCACTATCCTTCCTGAGCTTCGTTAAATCTGAAAGACTTGGGAACTAGTGCACACTTTGCACTCTTTCTCCTGACACTAACAGACTCCTTCTCTAAGGAGACTCAAAATAATTGGGAGTGTTGACATGCATACAAAAAAATCTACCTAAGGTCGACAAACTCGTAGTTCATCTGCTTAAACTTGAGCCACTATAGGGCTCGAGCATTTATGTGCACAAACCATATAGTTCCTTACTTGCTTAAATACACAATCAGGAAAAGATAAATGAACACGGTCTAATCATCAAGAAAACATGTACATACCTAAAACATTCATAGGATATCCAACTTTAATTTACAGTTAAAGTTCAATTATACAAGATATTACAATACTTATCTATTTCAGACTGTATCCAAAGAACTGACTGTGGGTGTGCGCCTTTCCACCCAACCATAGACTCAGAGGAATCCACTCTGATCACTCTCTCCACCTCCATGCCAATCCATGATATCACTAGGGAACTTTCACAGCTTCTTAGGGATTCCTTCTTAGTCACAGTCTCTATGAGTTTTATTAGATGCCTCCTCAACATCAAGCTCGCATTCTTCTACTTAGTTTATGCTCTTCTGTAAGTCCTTAGAGATATTTTCTCTTGTTCTCTCCAGTAACCAGAACAACTTATTGAGATTTTTGTTCCTCTTCTCAGCTGGAGAGCCTCGCACCTTCTCCCTTCCTGTGTGTCTTCTCATGTATGCTTCACTCATATTCCCCCCTCACCTTTCTCCTCCTTGGGGTGGTTATGGACCTGTCATATTCCTTCTGTCAGAAGGAAACTCGATTTAGTCTGGGTCTACATGACTCTATGGTACTTTGGGATGACAACCTCCTATCTCCTCAGCCATGCAATGCTTCCATTCATGGGGGTGGTTGGTGGTTCAACCACCACTTCTTTTCTTATTAAATGATTTCTCCTTGGGGTTCAAGATGAGGTGTATCATTTCAGCAAGGAGAAATTTGGTTCATTGGACATAATTCACCCTCTCCATAATTTTCCCATTTCTTTTTTCTAGTGATATCATGGTTAGTACTTCAAGGCTTCACCCCCACAATCAATTTTTGGAAATTCAAACAATAATACATTTTCATTGTTCCCATGCCATAGCATGATGATCATAATTAATTATTAATTACAAGTTGGGGGAAAAAGAGGTATTACAATCCCCTCCCCCTTAAAAAGGAACATTGTCTTTAGTGTTCTTTCTTAGTAACACCAATAATTCCTTTCTCATTCAACTGCTTCAGAAGTCTTGACCCTCTTTCTTGGTCAGGTCCTTTTAGACTCTTAGCCTTCATCACCTGTCTTCAATAATCTTGGACAACAAGAATATTAATCACAGATTGCATGCGTAAACATTTTATTGTTGCATAAAATTCAAGGAAATTTCATAACTTAGAACAATACTCATTTATGCAGTTCATGGATTCRTATCCACATGGCTATCTTGTTTTCTTGGTTCACTGTTTTTCCTGGACATACCCATTGTGTGTATGATCCCAATCAATASTTTATAAGAATTATCAAAGTCTCCTCTCCCTTGTGGTCACTCACCTTCCAGGCCTAGGCTCATGCATCCCCTTCTCCGTTATACAATTCCTCGGGTGATCCATCTTGCCTTGCCAAGGATTTCTTGCACAAGAGTAATTTCAGAGACTTCATTRAGCCTTACAGTCGAGGCRTCCCTCAGAATTTCTCTGTCGAGGTGTCCCTTTATCTTGTGTTTCCACAACATAGCATATTCTATGTGATCATGGCTTACCATGTGGTTCTCATGTCTCAACAGTAGCATATTTCATGATTTTCGGCTTGACATCCTTCATCTATCCTCCCTAGATAGATATTTTTAATCTCACCTATATCACATGCATACAAAATTATGAGAAATTAGCATCAAGTTCAAATTCGGAATTTTCTTGCAAATCTGTTACCCACAGATTTTCACATTCCCCATTTATTTTCAGATTTGTCTCGCACAGAAACTCGATTCACAAGTATGGTACTTTCCTTCCCATAGAAATTTAGATCAGCATGCAATTTGTCTTTATTATGAGCTTACAACACTGCCATATCCAAGACCCCTTTTTTTCCCTCTTGCAACTTCAACATTCCTCATCTAAACAAATTGTTAGTATTCATGCACATTATATTTTCAAATGATGCATACTAACAATCCAAGTCATTTTCATCTATTCAAGAGTACAAAGAAAAAGGGAAGTTTTATTATTTATGTAAGCATCCTTTCAACATACTAAATTTTCCAAATGCAATTCAAATATTAAATGACTTTAATCAATATGCCAATATTCCTGGCCACATTCATACCCAATGCACCCTTGCATTGATTTTCAAGTTGCTACACTTGGTTACAAGCACTCTACTATGGTGTGTTGGAGTTTAACCAACATCTTCACCATATGGCTTATTCCTTCTCGTTCACTCTTACAACAAGACTATGCTTCCTACTACAGGTTGATCACGATCCCAAATCAACGCACATGAAACTAAATGTTTCTCTTGAATGCACCCAATCATTCTTTCTTCATTAGTAACCAGGGTGTCAATACTCATGGCCACCCAATTGTCTCTTTTCTTTAACACCTCTACAATGTAAGTAAAATATTGGAAGGCCCTCCTTCCTCAATGGAAAATTCATTGTATTCCCTTTATGCAAATCTTCATTTCCTTGAAGCAATTTCATGCAATGTGCTAACTATGAGAACCTTTATTCCCCAATATCCCTAGATTGGTCATTGTACCCATGGTACTCTTTACTCATGTATTTTCTTGCAAGGATTATAGCTCATCCTTCACTAACATAGACTTACTCTCTTTATTTTTTAGATTCTTTTGTCCTGAATCTTACCCCGCTTGGGTAGAAATAGCATACAACAACCACTCACAATTATTTGCATATCTTTAGCATAATGGAATATTTTCAGAATGGATTTTTACCAAATTCCTTCATACCTTAGGCCACATAGGTATGGACATTTTATACCTGTTTTGGTTGCTAGAACCCTTTTTTATATTACCTCATTAATGGTGCTTTATGGGGACCTTTAAAGCCGCTTCAACAATCTTTTGACAACCACCTTCTCCTAGTCATCCTTTTCTTGAGGTTGTACATCATTGGAAACTGACTTCCTCAATAGTTCCAATTTATTTCTACACATGACTTACATCATAAATATGTTAGTCGTCATGTAAAATAAAAATGCAAGTATGATAGCTTTTAAATCGATAAAACATTTTTCAAATATGTCCTAGCATATCTCTATTCACCTCATATCCTTGTCCTTAATGCTTCCATGAGTGAAACACAAGCAATTCTCAATTGTTTCTACAGTCATACACCTATCATGGTCATGGTGTCAAAAAATTAACTTTCATCATAATACCAACTTTCACATCCCAGATAAAAACATAATGTACAACAAGAAAGGAGTTAAGGCTCTTCCCCTTTCCCAACTCTATCTACACAACCTATGACCTTCAGTCCAACTGGGTTATTTTCCAAGGCCTCCCTGTCTTTGTTTAATATGGCTTCAACCAAGCCTATTCATTCAAACTTACTTACTTACTTATTCTCCTTTTTCCAGTTGTACTCGTTTCCACAATTGTTATTTAAGCCTACAACTCTGTTAAACAAAACAGAGTTCTTAGGGTGAGAAAAGTGTTCCTCCTTTTCTCCTTCTTTGCTTATGCAATATGCTTATTATTGTGATATTCCTTCTCTTTTCCTTGAGAAACCTCGGTTAGGCTCACCCTAACTCCTAGGATACATGTTGTAGGAAAATTCCCCTGTGAATAAGTGAATTCCCTCTTGGATCTTAGACCCCTATGACCAAGACAGAAAAGTGCTAACTTTGAACACTGAATTTCCTTTAAACATAGCTAATCTAGTCAATAGAGAAGAGGAATAAAGTATGAGTACCTTTTTACGAAGTTTGTCCTCACTCAGTCCAAGTTGAACTTGATCTCCAAGTCCTTTAACAAGGTCTGCAATCCAATAAACAATAGAGACAAAGCATACTTCCAATTCTACCATGATTAGTTTGAAGCTAAATTTATTCAAAAGGCAAGTTCATGCAAATGTACACAATCTTGAAGGAAACAAGTCAAACACATGTATTAATGGGAACAAAATAAGGTGCTTACAAAGTGTAGATACAGATGTAGCAGCCTCACTAAGCTCTCCTTGTCCAACCCCTTTCTCGCACGATCCACAATCAAAATGACAATACTTTTCACTAATTATTATCCCCTTTTTACCATGATAATGCCTCCTTATATAGGCTTTGAGAGACTTAACCACCTTAGATATTATTGGGATGAGTTGAGGATATTACTCCATCAGTTGTGGGACTCCCCTTAGATCCATCCTTAAACTTGGATTCTAGCCAAACTAACTCAGATATTTCTCAGTTGTCTTCAGAGATAAGGGGGATTTGGCCCCAAGATTTTCTCAACAAATCGGCGCTCCCTCAAAGTGGGCCACAGAGCATTGCAGTGTTCCCTGCTAAAAGGGAAAGGAGCGCTAGCGCTCCTTGCAAGTGGGCAAGGGAACGTCGATCTCCAAAAATTCTTTTATGATGGTAATTTCTCAAGGTAAAAGTTTGTACTCTTTGCCAAAAGATATATTTCCTTCTTTTAACCAGTCTTAGAGGATATCTCAAGTGTTCTTACGATGTCATCCATGATGCGACATAGGCGAGGCGACAGTATGATTTCTGCGACACTTGTGATAATGACAATGAGACATCATTGAAGTGAGTAATTTTGACGTGTAACAATACATCAGCATGATTTAATAGAAAAAAAATTGTTCATAATGAGCCATGAACCTGTGCACGTTGCGCATTACCATTCGATTATTAGAATGGTACACTCATGGGTTAGTTTTCCACCCATATATTTTTCTTTAGAATGTAATCTAGGATTATTATATAAAAAGGATTGTATCCCACTGTTCAATTATCATCAGTCATTAAGGTTGTGACTCCATTCTCCTGACAAATTCTTCACACGGTTCCTCCATAGGGAACTCCTTCAACATGTAATTTTCTTATTGCGTATCTGTCTCTATCTATGATGGACTCAACCTTGAGTTAGCTTCATCTGTTTACCAAATACTCCATAAGGAATATAAACATGCATCTTTGTTATGCATCCATATTATTTGTCCACACATATTCCTTGGTTTGCTAACTTACATCCATGATGCACTTAACCACATGCATAATCATAACAATTGTTCTCATGCAGTCCTCAAGGGATTAATCATGTTTCCTTTTGTCATGAAAACATAGCATCCTTGTCCATTTACTATTTCATTTGTTTTTACTATCCTTTCCTAAGGGAATGGAACACATTCCCCTCAAGATATCATTCAAAACTAGTCTTTCATGACTCCTCAGAATAGAGTCAGCCATGCATCCATGGTATTCATTCAATATTGGCAAGTATAATTCTTGCCTTACATATCACTCATCAAGGAAACCATATTGTTCTTTTAGTATACATATATTCTTACATCATACATGTGTATCACTTGCACATTTAATATCATTCATACTTAGTTAGGCTTCATATCAAGAAGCTTCATAATTCATTAAATCCATGCACTCAAGCCTATACGCACCCATCCCAAACATACATCATGAAAGTTCATTGCTTGCACCCTTTCCATGTCATACATGCACATGGAAATATCAGAAATCCATATCCTTCTCCCAAGGATCTTACTTCCATTATTAGGTAAAGTTCCATAGATATACTCAACACTGAACTTCCCCCTCATTTTGGAGCTTGTAATCATTCACATGCTATCCACATGGAAGTTGAATAAGACATAGTCATAACTATGCTCCCTTTCTATACGATAACAGCTAGCAAGAAAACTCTTTGGCCTCAACCTCCATAGAATATTACCCAACTTATAAATACAATATGGGCAATTATAACCATGCCCAAGGTAACATAATCAACCAATTTGGCTTCCACTAGTCTTGGTCAACAAACCCTTTCAATCAAGGAAATCCTTTTTACTTGCTTACCGGGTTACCCCAGCAACCATTTTCATTCAGGTTGTTAACTCCCCTACTATTATCAGGTCATTATTGACCAATACAGACCAACAACAGGTCTTACACTACCACCAACCATAGGTTTAACTGATTCTATTGGCATGTTATATTGAAGAAACCATCATCGTATGCATCACAACATGTTCTCATATTGCATTTTCATGCCTAGACAAGTACTCATTCCAATACACATTTTGTACAATGATGAGCTCATAATCTGGCTTATATACCCATTTCAATTTTTCCCTTTATGGGAGTTAGCAACAATCTCAAAGGACTCCTCTTTATCTCGCTTAAATAGATTATCCCTATTGTAGGTTTCAACCATTATAGGTCAAGTAAATTGACCCTACATAGTTTCATAGTCCTCTTGGTCATGAGGAGTTATATACACAGGGTTTGGTATTTTATACAAATGGCCATGATAAATGTCAGATGCTCCAACTGCCCATGATTAGAGGCAGCATTACAAACACTAGTTTATCCATTCTTCGGGATTAAGTTTCCCTTGACGAGACCCTGCCATTATCATCCATTCACGTTCAGGTCTTATCCTAAGTGCTTATCAGCATATTCCTACTTATGTAGGGACATCCATTAATCCAACAAGTCAACAATTCTAATTCTTATGTTGTTGTCATCAGGCTAAGACTTATGCTAGAAAAATTTGAAAACAACAAAAGAGTTCCAATTGGAAATCCTTGTCCTCAAGGATTTAATGCACATAATAAAAAATCTCCCAAAGTTAGAATTACCTTTCAACAGGATCCTCTATGCTTTATTAAAATAGTCTTACGACTGTTCTTCAGCCTATCTAGGTCAGTGTTTGAATCATGCTCCGCTAGATAGGGTAAGATAGTAATCCCTTTCCCTTAATTTTTTTTTGAATAATATTTTTATATGGCTCGTGCATGAAATCAAGCAGGACAAGTGTTGTTGCCACACTCTAATACCAATTTGTAACACACCCGACCCCTAAATACCCTTTCTAGGGATGTGGCATCAAATTTTTGCTCTAATAAATCATCTCTCTGAGGTCTTCATCCTCTTCTACTCATTCGTAGCTTTCTAACGACTGTTACCATCTCAAAATCTGATCCCTAATTTGCAAGATATGGTCTCTCAAAGTTATATGGGTGTTATTAGTTGGGGTCTTATGCGTTCAGTGTTGAATGCCCCCTTTTCTTACTACATGCATACTCCCTGAAGTCCCAAAATATCTCCATGTGGCCTTGGCCATTCATCGATTGATGTTTGGCATTTTACATTGAACGTCCCTTTTTCAGCGCTCGACATTCGACAATAAATGGTCGGTGTTCTAAGTTTTCGACGTTTGGCAATCAACGATCGACATTGAACATTTTTATGTTCAACGATCGACAATCAAAATTGAACATTTCAGCATTTTATGATCAATGATCGACGTTGAACGTTCCTTTACTATACCATGCCCCAAATATTCATAACTTTCGAAGTCCCGAAGTCTCGATCGCGTCACCAACCACGTTGACTAAGAGGGCATGAACCAGAGGCTGACACACGGCGAGGGACAAGGGTGACACATGTCATGTTGTAATAGGCATAAGAGGTCTACAAAACATCCATATATTGGTGACACGTGGCATATTAATCATGGGTCCACATCACCATGGGTGATGTCAGCACACCATGTCACCTCAGGCTGACATCCTTCCAAACCCTCCGATCTCATGGTCAATATATGTCCACATAGACCTTGGGATCTATGGACTCTGTCACTTCGTAACTTCGGCGTTCAGGGGTTTCATGGTGTAATCCTCTCCTTACTCTCGGAGTAGGTCAAATCTGAATTCACCATGGGGTAGATCCAATGGTCATGAGTGGTCCCGAAGCTCCTTCAGATTGATGGCTCTCATTAATTCGTGACTTCAGAGATTACCGATACACCACACCTCAAATCCCCTGGAGTGCCAAGTCTCCAAACTAAAGGATCTGGTGCCACGCATCCTCTACCTATAAACAGATGAGATTTACTCCATTGTTTGTGAATTCGGGAGTCTTCACACTCTGAAGACTCTTGGCCAAGTTCCTCCGGAGTTTCGAGTCCCCGGACTACGAGATCTCCTGCTATGTGGACCAAACAGATAATTTCCAGAAATAACACATGGCGAGGCAGAGAGGACACTTGGCCTCTTCAGTGGATGACACATGTTAATGGACCTATAGGGTCTAGGAAATGCCTGAATCCAGGTGACATGTGGCACGTTGATCATGGGTCCATGTCACCCTAGATGATGTCACGGGGTCACGTCACTCTGGACTGATAGCCTTCTAACATCCCTCAGATCTCACGGTCAAGATCCGACCATGTAGATCCATAGATCTATGACTCCTGTTACTTATGGAATTTGGAATTTGGGAGTTCCTCTTCCCGTTAACACAATGACTCAAAATTGTCAAAGTGCCACTTTCCGAACTATGGGATCTGGCGACATGTATCCCTTCCGATGGATGGTCCTGATTCACTTTGGACTTCAGGACTTCAGAGGATCTGTCTCCCTTACGACGAATACACAATTTTTCTAAACTCGCGAAGACTGAAGGAGTCGAGGAGTTAACACCTACGCTCCTTATCCAAATCCAACGGTCGTGACAGAACTTGGATCCTCTCGAACGGATCTTGTCTGCTCGTCTTCCAAATGAAAGGATATTCCCTCTAGAGACTTAAATCTCTCTATCCTTCCTGAGAGACTTAGGCACTGGCGTGCCCTTTGCGCTCTTTCTCCCGAGCTTAACAAAATCCTTCTCCCAGGATACTCAAAAAAGCTGGGAGTGTTGACATGCATATGTGAAACTATATCCAAGGTTGACAAACTCACATTTCATCTGCTTAAACTTGAGCCACTACAGAGCTCGATCATTTATGTGCACAAACCATATAGTTCCTTACTTGCTGAAATACAAGATCATGAAAATATAAAGGAACACAATCTAATCATCAAGAAAACATGCACATACTTGAAACACTCATAGGATATCCAACTTTAATTTATAGTTATAGTTCAAATATACAGGATATAAGAATACTTATCTATTTCATATTGTAGCCAATGAACATACTGTGGGTGTGCGCCTTTCCACCCAACCATAGGATCAAAGGTATTCACTCTTATCACTCTGGACACCCCCGTGCCAAGCGATGATATCACTAGGGAAATTTTGCAGTTTCTCAGGGATTCCTTCTCAATCATGGTCTCTACGAGGTTTATCAGATGCCTCCTCAACATCAAGCTCACAGTCTCCTGCTTAGTTTGTGCTCTTCTGTAAGTCATTAGAGATATTTTATCTTTCTCTCTCTAGTAACCAAAGCAACTTATTGATATTTCCATTCCTCTTCTCAATTAGAGAGCCTCACACACTCTCCCTTCCCATGTGTCTTCTCACATCTGCTTCACCTGTATTCCCCCCCTCGCCTTTCTCCTCCTCGGGATGTTTATGGACCTATCCTATTCCTTCTGTCAAAAGGAAAATTGGGTCAGTTTGGGTCTGCATGACACTTTGGCACTTTGGGATAACAGCCTCTTGTCTCCTCAGCCAGACCATGCTTCCATTCATGGGGGTGGTTGATGGTTCAACCACCACTCCTTTTCTTATTAAATTAGTTCTCCTTGGGGGTCAGGATGAGGCATATCATTTCAGCAAGGAGAAATTTGGGTCATTGGACATAATGAACCCTCTCCATAATTCTCCCATTTCTTTCCTCTAGTGATATCATGGTCAATACTTCAATTCTTCACCCCCATAGTCAGTTGTTATCAATTCAAACTATAATACATTTACATTGTTCCCATGTAATAGCATGGTGATCATAATTAATGATTAATTACAAGCTGGGGGAAATAGATTTATTACACCACACGACATGAGCATGGCCCCAGAGGGGCCCTTTTTTCTTCAGTGCATTCCACGTATCACCAACAACAATATCCATCACACCATCCTGGTCCTAAAGTAGTAGTGAGTTTTTCTCCATGAGGTAATGAGTCTGGGTATCATGGTATGTATCACTTTGATTTTTGAAGAACTTGAACATGTTGTATTGAATCCTTCTTCATTTCATGACGTTTTCTTGGAAACTATGCTCTTTGCCTCGTTCATACCTACAAGGGTGACACAGTGCCCTAGTAAGTTGATTTCCCTCTAGGGTGGGTTTATACTGGGTGGATATGTGAAAATTCATCGCCCATTCCCTCCATACTTACCACTTTACATATTTATTCCTTCCATCTCCCCTATCCTTATTTGGGAATTGGGATTGGCTACACTAGGAAGGGTTGTACCTTACCTCGTGGGAAGAAGGGGCTAAAGGCCCATAGAGTAAAAATAGTTGGAAAGAGTTAAAAGAAAATTTTGAAACCTTCGATATGATTCACCCAAGGATCCCCGAGAAAGAAGTGAAAAAGCTTTTCATTAAGATAATTGGACCCACAAGATAACATAAACACTCAAGGTATTAGTTGATGGATAGGAGGTCTCATCACAAGTAGTCATATTATGACCATGGGCATGTAGTGGTATGAAATTACCACCTATCTGTTCACCAAACCAGGGTAGTGTCTCTTGGCGGCATAGCCAAGAGAAAGGGGGTCTCATTACGAGCCAACATTCTCATTTCTGTGAATTTTTTTTGGATAACGCTATCACCTTTGGTCATCAATCCAGGACAGTGGCCCTCAACTATTCCCTTGAAGCACAAGAGAAAAATATCAAAAGAAATAAAGAAAAGAACAAATGGAAATGAATGGGGTAGGAAACAATTGCATCCATAACAAAGTGCAAATCACCCTCCACAAAGGCACCCACGGGTAAGACTCTACATTTCCCTGTTATCACATGCACCCCATGCCCAAATATTTACCCCATGCCACCTCATACACTTACATGACTTGGACTAGACTCCACCTAGGAAACACCCCAAACTTAAGAGAGGTTATCCCAATAGGACACCCTGAGACCCTCTCCAAACCTAAGTTGTCAAATTGCATAATGTCTTTGAGCATTTGTTTGGGGTTAAGGGGGGTTTGATGCACATGGTCGGGTAATTTAATTATTAGATGTTATTTACATACTATGATCCTTGTGACTTATGAACCCCTGGAAGGCATACTTGTTGTTTCTGCAGGACCATTCCCGATGGACAGGTACACATGAGGGATTGATTAGCTCAAACCTTCATGGGGGCTCAAATCCCACAGATGGATGTTGAAACCCCAGCCAGGGGTAAGAAGAGATTGAAGGTGTGCACCAAATGAAGGAAGGACGTTGTCTTTGGAGGCACTATGGAAGATCTAGACTTAAGGTCGCATGCTCCTCTCACCTGAATGTTGGCCTTGGAAGGCCTTAGACATCACCTCTTGAGCCCCAGACATCACATGTCAGTTGGGGTTGTCACCTTGAAGGCATTGATGAGGCTATTGGCACATGTGGTAAAAATTTAGGCCTTTGGAGGCCCAATGTTTCATCTCCTTTGCCCAGCGTCCCACACCTGAGGCCCAACATCACCCTAGGAGAGCATGATGTCACCTTTGGAGGCCTATTTAGATGCAAATTGAATTTATTTTGTTAAAAATGTAATTTTTGAGTAAACTGGCCAGGTCAGCTGATCCAAGTGGATATCGGTGGCCACCTACCTTTTCCAACTGGCTCAAAACAACTTTCTGGCAGTTTTGACAATTTATTATTTTTAGCAGGTTTTAACTTCTGGGGCCATTTTGAGGGCCTAAATGAAGGTTTTTCAGGATCAAGGTTCTCAATGATAGCCGAAGGCATAATTGAGCCCCCAAAATGAATCTCCTCATTTTTTGACATAGGGTAAAAAAGGGGCCTTTGAAAAACAAGAACTCTACCGGTAGCACCCTTTTTTTTGCAGTGGTTAAAATTTGGACCCATTCAGACCCATTGCATTGACAACTTAATTCATTGTGAACAAAGACCTTAAAATTGGCCCTTGAATCGAAAAGTTGTGCTACCAATAGAACCAATTTTTTTTTGGGAGTTAAAATTATCATTTAATTGAAACTGTGGCCTCAACAATGACTACCATCGTTGATAAATAACTCAAAATCAGATCCTAAATCATTGCTTAGAAATTGTTTTTATACCTTTTTTAAATTTACATTAAAAAAAGAAAAAAAAAAACTAAGAGTTGTTTTTTTTTAAAGTAAAACAAACAAAAAAAAAATTGTTAGAAAAATTGTAACCAGAATTTAATGTTTTTTAGAAAAATAAAAACTAAAAAAACTACGAAAAACAAAACGATTAAAAATGTTTATTCTTTAAGTTAAAAAAAGTAAAAAATAAAATGTAAAAGAAAATTGAAAAAAAACCTTTAAATAAAAAATTAAAACTGAAAAGGAAAGAAAAAACCCAAAAATTAACTCAACAAACGTATGGTAATCTTGGAAAGCTTCTCTTAATTCTTTTCGAGCATAGAAAAAAAATTCTAAA
>JASDQU010754636.1:39999-53784 GCA_032191745.1 Picea mariana
ATATTGTTTATGATGGTGTAATATATTGTTTATTGTTTCATATTTGATTTTTCTTATATTCTTTATGATGATGAAATATATTGTTTATTCATTAATAAATAATCAATATCTTATAATTTGAATTTTTTATGATGGTGAAAGGATAATTTATGTCTTATGGGAAGCATATAATTTCAATTTTTATGATTTAATTATAATTTCAATTTTTATGATGGTGAAAGGACAAGTTGTTGTTGAAAGCCATCTGTTCTGGTTTCCATTTTGTAGAAAAACATGTGGGTAATAGGTGGCATTGTATAGACATATAAGCAGTTATTAACACCTAATAGGTGGCTAATATAATCTCTCAAGCACTTTGGTAAATGGCTAGTACAACTAAGGGTATGATAGAGCCCCCTTAGTTAGTCCCCTAAGAAATTGTATTGAGTACTATTGTTGGACCCTTCACATATATTAGAGAGATATAACATCGGAAACTCCCTTTTCCTCGAGACCCTCGAATTCCTACTCCATGTTGCCATTCCATGAAGTTTCTACATAAATGACTTTATTGAGAATTTGTAGATTGTGTCACCATAAACCCTTCTTATTGCTATTGGTCCATGAAATTCCTACATAAATTGTAGCATTCATAATTTGAACATTTTGTCATCACAATATTATTTAGGCAAGAGTATAACTCTACATGATTTTAAAAAAAATAGATTTGGTCATAACGACACCTCTATTTTAGACCTATCTCAAGAAAATTCTTGTGTAAAGCTAATCATTTTGGTACCACTATCCAATAAGCCTTTCTAGTAGAACCACTCACCCCACTACTAGGAAACATCTCAACAAACCGAAAAAACAATGTTGATCACCTTGGTAACACTCTCCAATAACCTTTTTCTTGTGAACCCACATCTCTATGGCTACTAGAGGAATCAAACTAGTTATAACTAACAAAATGAAAACTCGTTGAAAACCCTCGAGAAAAAGGTAAACAATGAGAGAGAATGTGGGGGAGAAGGATGTGTGGAATTTTTTTTATCTACTATAAAATTTAATATCAAACTAATTGACTTTATCCTTGAGCAATGAAAAATTTGGGTGCAAATTAAGAATCACAAAATTTAAAAACCAGTTGGTGTGAAACCTTTCAACATACCTAAGTGTTTTTTGAAACTAGATGCCAAATTGCACTAGACCTTGTAAATATAACCCCATTGACCTTATAAATTGAAGGTAACCATGATCCTAATGTCTTCATATAACAATAAACGACACTAAGAAACCTTATCCTTTCAATATTCTCCCTAAAATCATTTAGCCATGTTGATGTTGTGACTTGACAAGAAATTTATTGAACTATGATGAGAAACACCATAAACATTTTACTGACCATGCATTTATTGAGAAAACTATGGTGAGAAACACCAAAAATATTTTACCTATCTCAAATATAAACTTAAAAAGTGAAATACATATTTTAGTGCGTAAATCATCCACAAAGGTAGTTGAGAGTGTAAGAAAAAAATCAAAACCGTTTATGACAAAGGTAATGAAGGGCTTGGATGAATATAGAAAATCCGCAAATCCAAATTCATATAGGGAGATGCAATATGAAACAACCCTCCATTATTTTTGTTTTATTTTTTCAATTTTGTACTACTCCTTGAAAAATAAATCATAGTAATAAAATGTGAGTAATTATTATTTATAAAGGGAACCAAATATTTATCAAAACAAAAACTCAATTTCATGAGGTATTTTTAATTCACTTAGATGGGATTCAAATATTATAACCCCCCTCTAGGAAGAAATAGAGTATCCATATATTCTACTTTATCTCTTGAGGAAGGAGTTGATTCCCTGATCGACACTTCTGGTTGGTGATTTACCTCACTCTGATCATCGATAGTATCCAACATTGGCTCCTACAATATATTTCATCTCTTTGATTTTCTTTCATCATTTTTTTCCTAGGAGGAAGAGATAAAGAATGGGAACAAGTGGCTTGTACATATCCTAAAAATTGACATATCTAACACCTAGATGTCATGTTCTCATAATCCAAGGCCTGAGATTATTTTAAAATTTTCCATTTTAAATTAAATTTATCTAAAAGACCCTTATGAAGGTTTATCTCCACATAAGTGCAAGAATATGTAAATAATCATGCTATATCGCTCCCAAGATCTGATTTTATGTAAGCCCAATGCATTTCCAATATCCTAAAAAGAAGATAAACATTAGAAATGTAGGGGAAAATTAGGGATGAAAACTCAAACTTGCATTATAGGGATTGACATAAAAGCAAGGGATCCTCCTCAAAGACTTTCGAATAATCAACACGATTGATGGGATTTGACAATATCATCCTTTAATTAGGATTTTTCCATAATTTACATCCCTTTTTGTCTACCTTTCTATCTTTTACCTATCCTTTTAGCGTTTATATAAAAAAATTGGCATAAGGTATTGATTGGCTTTCATTTTGTCATACTTATTTGATTATTTGATAATAAGTTGGAAGGGTATGTGCTTATGATCACTTGTAGAAATGTTGTAGATTTTGTGTGCTACAAGGTTGTCATAGAAACTCTATAGGTTTGTTGCATAAACTCTATAAGATGATACAGATCCAACTTTATGAAGATACAACAAATCTTGAATTTCATGATAAGGATTTGGAATTTCATGTGGAGAAACAAATAAGCAATTGAATGAGAATCTGGATCCTTGGTGGGGATCTAACTAGCATACAATTTTATAGAATGCATGCATGGCACATAACTGTGGCTTATTCTAATTGTCACACAATTGTAAATAAAGACAAATATAATTTATTTTGTAGCAAGTTTGTCGGTTCCAATGACGAACCAACTCACTAATAGTTGTAGTTAAGAATACGTCTAGAAACCACCAATGCTCAAGTTGTGAAAACAACAAGTTGATGTTTGATTATATTCGGTCCATTTCTAGTTTCTATGATGATATCTTGAGAAACGTTGGTTCTCAATCATGTCTCAAACTATTTATATTAATTTTATACATTGAGGGGTTTTTATAAAAGAATACCTCCTATGCTTATAAAAGCTATATGGGAGACACTAAAGAAACAGATTTATGTAATTAGATTGTTGATTTAATTGAAATTTCTCGAGCTAGGTTGTTTCCTTATACATGTTTGTGTTAAGTTAATTTATCCATTGTTGTACTTTTTATCACACTTTGTGTGAGGAGGTAGTGCCCACTCCAATGAGACATGTGTTATAGTAGTTAGTTATGTAGGATTCTGTTGTTAGTGGTTTATATTTAATTTTGATCGCATTTAGAATTATGTGTTCTTTGATGATTTTTATTTTCCTATATATTACAATTTCTTTGGCGAGAAGAACTATATTTCCTTTGCAGATCATAATTGTTATTTCCTTCATCAAAATTTTCATATTTCAGTAGGATTGCATTTTTTTTTATCAATCATATTTCTTACACTTAACTACACTTAACTAGACTTAACACAGTTGGATTTCATATTTTGAGATTTGTATTGCTTCGACAAGATATAATCATTCTAAAAAATTGTACTCAATTTCATAATGATATTTAATACTTTGGATTATAGACAATGATCATGTTAGCAAGGGTAGAATTTATACTTTATTTTTCGCAATTTACTTCTATGCTAAATAGTGGTGTGAATTTACTTTCGAGCACATTGTGAATTTACTTTCAGTACTTTACTTTCCAACATAGAGTGAATTTACTTTCAATTGTTTACTTCCTAGCATAATGTGAATTTACTTTTCGTACTTCACTTTCAAACATACTGTGAATTTACTTTCATTTCTTCACTTTCAAGCACAATGCAAATTTACTCTTCAACAATTTACTTCCTTATTGTGTGATTTACTTTCCTTGCAACTTAGTTCCAATACTTGTTTATCGACCTAGTTCTTAGACATGACTTGTGTATCTATCCATATAGTTGTTTATAACTGAGATTACTGAAACTACAACTTCACATTAGAGAAACTAGTGAAAAAAGGAAGGGTGGATTGCACATACAATGCACAATAACTCACAAGTCAAAACATAACCCCGAGTTGGAAAATCAATGCTCATACTCTTTTTTTTTCCTTGCTATAAATTAGAAAGATAATTAAATATCTCCTCACTTTGGCACCATTGTCAGGAAGTTTTTGAAGGCACAATAATACTCCTTCACTATTTTTAGGTCATAGTAGAATGTATGAATAGAGTTAGAGATCCAAAAGGTCGATTCAAAACCAACAAAGATACTAACCCTCTTGCAGCAAAATAAACAAAAGGAGAAAGATATGGAAATCCAACTCTCTTAAAAGGACACCAACAGTTAGAATGGAACAACCATATCTTCAGTGAAAAAGAAACTTGTTCCTCCAATTGCAAAATCAATACATTAAGTTGATCCTATAGGAGAGGGTACTTTTATAGTTTAGGAATAAATTTTACTTCCAACTATAGACTCAACCAACATAGAGGAAATTCTCATTGGATAGCCTAACATAGAATTTCATTCAAATCCAGTTCAAGAACTAGAAGAATCCCCCTCTTCTAAAGAATTAGTAAAACAACAAAGGCCTAATTTTCAAGACTTTGGGTACAACATGGTAATTAGAGAAGGAGCAGGACTCATTAAGGAAGAGACTGTCACATTTGAATTTCCAATCATAAACCTAGGTGGGATGGCACAAATGAAGAATATTCCCCCTTCAACCTTGCCAAATTCCAATGGGGTGGAAAGTGAGCACCTAGATATGTTTCTCTTCCAATTCAATGTCCTTTGCAGGAGTTACGACTATGTTTGGGATGCCCAAAAATTCAAATTATTCCCTACCACATTCCAAAATGTATTGTTTCACTAGTTTATGGGACTCAATGGAAATAATATTGGAACATGGGAAGAAATGAAGGAAGTATTTTAGAAAATGCAACAATATTATTACAACGACAAAGATCGTAAAGAAGAAATATTCAATATGACCCAAAAAGAGAATGAGAGCCTACAAGACTATGTATAAAGATACTAATACAATTTACAAGATTTAAATAGAGTAAGTTTGATGATGAAACTCTACAAATTCTTTTGTTCAGAGGAATCAAAGATGATTGCATTGATATTTTAAATCTAATGAGGTACGGAGATATCTCTTGTCTAAGATATGGTGATATTTATGAACTTTATAAGAGGTACTCAAGAGGAACTTTTAGGTCAGCGAAGGGATCACTAGAGTAGAGATCACCAACTTACTAGAATATTTTAAGATTGATATCCTCGTCTCCTTGAGTTCACAATTGGACACATTTCAAGCCAAGAAAAATAAGGATGAAGTAGAACTATATTTACTCATATTTTGTGCCATGTGGAGAAGAAACATCCCTCAAAGGACTATTCATTGAATAACATCGAGATATGTAAAATCTCTTAACAGGAACAAAATGTTAGCAACTATCCTTCTCTGACAAGATTTAAACTGGTCAACCATGGATGTCGAGAAATTTTACCTCATCACTTAGAAGTGGCCTTGTTAGCCTCATCCCCCAGGTATGTCCTCCAACCCTTTTTAATCTTATAATTATTATTAGACTAACCCACAATTGCACTATCATCCTCAGTCTTGGTACCCCTCCATGCCTCACCAACAATGAATTCCTTAGCCAACGCAAAATCACCCATGGAAACAAGGATGGTGAAATCCTCCTTTTTGGAACCAATAGCAAACCCCCCTTCAATTCCCTAAATAAGCACAAGCTCCACCTATGTAGATTCCCCACAACAACAAATTCAATTTCCTGCAAATAACCTGTCGGCACAACCACAACTTCCTACACAACCCACGACTAACCTGAATAATAAAGAAACTCAACCAACCTCTCCTGACAAGTTTCCTAGTTACCCTACATATTCCATCTCCTCCATGAGATGCCAATATATTTAATTACGATTGAGGAGAACCCTCAATAAAATAACTTCTCATATCATCACTAAACATGATGAGGAGGATGTTCAAGATATTGCAATAAATCATTTTGATGATCATTATGATGACTAATCTCCTGCAACACTTCATCCCACTTCCGCTAAAACTTCAGACTGGCTGCATTCTGTAGGGGCTGCACAACTTCCTCCATACGTAGAGGGGATAAGCCTAGACAAACCCCTAATTGATCCTAAGTTTTACTTCTTGGGAGAGTTAAAGAATGAGTGTATAATAATTCCACTATTTCAGGAAATATATGATGTTCCCATATATACCAAGGCCTTGAAAGAATTGTGTCTAAGGAAACCAAGAAAAAAAATGAAGGACCCTGAAATTGTCCAAGCAATGGGGAAGTTGGAAGATTTGATGCTAGGGGAAATCCTTATTGCCAAATATTCATACCATTGGATCCCCATAGTAGATGTCTGAATTAATTATGTTCTTATCCCAAACACTCTAATTGACTTGGGAACCACCACAAATGTAATGATAAAGGAAACTATGGAAAATCTCAGACTATCCAACCTATGACAAAATCCCATAGTCCTTCAACCAACTAGCCAATCTATAATTAAACCTGAGGGAATTCTAGAAGATGTAGTGATATTCATGTATTCCTTCGAGTATCCTATGGATTTCATGGTCTTGCAGCCCAAATCCAACTTGGGAGGCTACCCTTTTATCCTAGGAAGGCCATGGCTAGCAACAATTGATGCCTATATTGGTTGTAGATTCGACAACATGACTATCTCCCATGACAATTCTGCTAAGAGAATCACTCTATACTCACCTACCGAAGCTAGACCATGACAAGAAATTCCTATATGGGTAGAAGGTGAGGATCATGATGATGAAGATAAAGCCCATCAATTTCTTACATTAGATCTCTCAAGGAACAGATTAAGGATGATGCAATCAATAACTTTAGAACCAATTCTTTCTCATCCTCACAATAAAATTATCAAATCCTCAACCATATTATGGATCTAGTTGCTCATGACAACTATTCATTGGCTATCCTAGCCACAAAAAAATACACCATACCCATTAATCTCTATGACATAACCAAATCCACTACTATACTAATATAGATTGAGCCACAAACAACATTAAATCTTAATTATGAACTCCTAACCCCACAAAGGGAGCAAATGATAAAAATTGTATGGGAGCATAGTGATGCATTCACCTAGGACTATACGAATATGAAGGGAATCCATCCAGATCTATGTATTCACCATATATATATATATATATATATATATATATATATATATATATATATACAAGAGGACTCCCAACCTATCCGACATCCCTAACATAGGATGAATCTTTTCCTATGAGAGATCATAAAGGATGAGTTGCATAAATTGATCATCGTGAAATTTATATACCCTATCTATGATATGGAATGGGTCTCACCACTTGTGATCATTCCAAATAAAAATGGGAAGTGGTAAATATGTGTCGATTATAGGGAATTAAACAAAGCCACTGACAATAAGCATTTTCCCTCACCCTTTATCGATCAAGTCCTTGACACACTTGTATGGAAAATGAATTTTTCCTTCCTTGATGGGTTTAGTGGATACAACCAAATCCAAATAAACCCCAAAAATCAAGACACAACTACTTTCACCTGCCTATTGGGAACATTTTCTAATCGAGTACTCCAAATTGGACTCTACAATGCACCAACTACTCTCCAACGAGATGTTATCGATATCTTTTTAGACATAATTCATGATTGCGTAAAGGTGTAAATTGGTTGAATTCATATTATATGGTAATACATTTGAATAAGTTTTGGATAATTTGGAGAAGGTGCTCAAAAGATGCAAGGAAATGTACCTTTCCCTACATGTATAATATGCAAGATGGATAAAAAAAAATTATGCTATTAATTGAAGAAATTGTTTTGGGTCACCATATTTCTCCTACATGTATCAAAGTAGATCCAATAAAAAATGAGGTAATAGTCAAACTTTCTATTCCAAATATGCAAAAATATTTACGTAGTTTCCTGGGACATGATAATTATTATCGTTGTTTTCTCAAAAAATTTACAAAGGTTGCATTCCATTTATTTTCATTACTTTCCAAAAATGCATATTTTACTTGGACTAATCATTGTAAGTGCCCTTTGAAGCTCTGAAATAGAATTTGTCTACAATAGAAATCCTAAGGGACCATATTAGTCCTTACCATTCCATATATCCATTGATACTTCAGACACTGCCATTGGAGTAGTGCTCAAACAATGGGACGAACAAAAACCCTATGCAATATATTTCATTAGCAAGAACCTAACGCCTATGGATTTCAACTATATGATAACATAAAAATGATTCCTTGATGATATTTATTATATAAATAAATTTCATCCTTACATAACATACTCTTCTGTGTTTCTACACACTGACCACTCTGCCATTCATTATCTAATGAATAAACCCATCACCCATTGTAGAGTGAACAACTGGTTATTACTACCATAGGAATTCAATATCATCATCCTTGATAGGGTTGCAAGGGATATCATTTTTTTTCTACTTCCACGCAATGCTCACCAATGATGGATATACAGTTCATGTTGAGGCTTTTTCCTCAATGAACACTTATTTGCAATATGTACTAACATTCTATGGTTTCCAGATATTTCTAAATACTTGGATGCAAGGAAAATTCCAACACATCTCTCAACGAAATAATGACAAAGAATTATTAATAAAAGTGATTGATATTCTTGGATTCAAGGATACCTCTCTTACATCGGGTCAGATTACATGACCAATCAATTTTCTATCTAAATAGAATACCTATATCTAGGGTTTCATTGACAATGTTACCAAATGGGTCAAGGTCAAAGAACTTCCGAAGGCCACAAAAGAAGTAGTCTTAGAGTTTCTCTATGGGGAAATATTTTCCTGACTTGGATTACCCTAGTAAATTGTTACAGATGGAGGGGCATGGTTCATTTCAAATATCATTCAAAACCTCATGAAACAATATTAGATTTGGCATTGAATAACTACACCCTACCATCCATAATCCAATGAACAGGTGGAAGGCACAAACAATATTTTGGAGTCTATATTGACCAAGACTATGAAACTACATCTCAAGGATTGGGCTAATAGACTCCTAGAATATCTTTGGGATTAACGTAATACATGGAGAAACACCATAGGTTTCATCCCGTATGAACTTGTATATGGTAAACATGTTATCATTCCCATAGAGTTTGATGTACAAATACTGAGAACTGCACTAAGACTATGCATGTACCCCTCAGAGGCCCAACAAAACCTCCTAAATCAGATCAATGGTTTGGATGAACTTCTGTAAGTTTCTTTACATCATGCCTTTGTTGTTCAACAACAAAAAGATAGATGGAACGATAAGTTTATCAAGAAAATGAAAATTCAGGTGGGAGACTAGACTCTTTTGTATGATTCGGGGTTGAAGGATTTTAAGGGAAAGTTTTTTATTCATTGGTTCATACCATATGAATTTAACACTTTCTATGACAATGGGTTAGTTAAATTACATACTATTTATGAATATCGAAATGGCCTTATGGACAACGATCACCGTTTGAGATTATATCAAAAACCATTTTCCAAAGATGCCTTCATTTGAGATATTGTTGCTCATTTATACTTGGAAGTTGTTGGTATGGTGGTTATGCCATATGTACTTGCAATAGAGTGATATTTACCTGGAAGTTGTGGTATGGTGGTTATGCCATATAGTGGTCCTCCCCTAGCACCCCATCGTCTGCCTCTGCGGCATCCTCTAACCATGATTACCTGCACGCACACAATCAACTCGATTAGCAACAATATAATCAAATCATGTCAACGAAAGCAATAGCGAATCCCAATTCATGGGTTGAACCCGCTCTGATACCATATGTAAGGATCCTCCTCATTACGACGACAACCTCTTAAAACAAGTGCATTTTTTTATTTTTTTTTTGTGTGTGTGTACAAGGGTAACAAGACATTATACTCTGCTTCACCACACGACGAAAAATCATGACGCATACAACTACGATATCAACATAAAGATCTAAGAAGCACATCAACATCTGCCCATAATGAACAACAATCAACCGACAAAATAATAAGACTGACTACCCTCCCTTCCTACCTTGCATTGGTTAGGACCTCCAAGACACATAAGCAACCCTCAAGCCCAGGTTCCCATCGATTTTAACCATTTAAGGTCTTAGGGCTGGCGACTGTTCTGAGGAACATGGAGGTGTCTACATCCCACCCGACACAATCAATACCAAAACTAAAAATGCTAATCTACCAACATCAATGATTAACTAAGATTCGTTCTATCAACCAAATTCAATTTAACCAAGGGTGAGAGTAAAATTTACTGTAATTCTTCGTACTTTAACTTTAATTAACCGCACATTACTAATCTAGTTCTAAATCAATCCATCATGATCAACGTTGTTAGCGCATTAGAACACAATTTAGTTAATCATTCTATCTACAAGGCGCAAGAAATATGATTTACAACCAATCACAAATAATCCAAGCATCTAGTGTAATCATCTGAGTTTGCGATCATCGATCTCATCATAGAATAATTTGGTTTCAAATGAGGATGGAAAAGTTTAATCATTCCAGATTGTCATGATTGTAGTCCTAAATATCATTAATTAGAACAAGTTACTTTATCTTGACAAAATTACAATTAAAGATATAAGTAAAGAATTCCTTGTAAGTATCCCATCTATATCAACTTGATGTCAAATATATGTAGTCTAGATCTATAAGTACTAATTAATTGAAGAAGTGTTATTTACATATGTTAATGATATACTAAAATTAATGTAGATAAAATGGTGCTCTCAAAATAAAGTAAAATCATCAACTATCCCTTATAAGAATATCTCTTAAGGGTCACTTGTTAACTTATCAAGAATGACTCTAAGATTCCTTCACCTTCCCAATGAGTTAGTATAATATAAAACTTAAGTTGTTATTCAACACTTTATTGAACTTGATATCTTCTTTCCCAGGCCTTACTTTATCACTTAATATTCAATTAAAAAGGGGTTAGTTATGGTTGAAGTTGAGAGCATAGGGTAGTTCATACATTTCTTCCCTAAAACCTCAACTATTCGATAATACAAGGTTAGAAAACTAGCTGGATTTAATAGAGAAGGTCTGAACACATTAAGAATACTAACTTAGGACAGGATGGGAGTATCATTATCGATTATCATAAAAGAGTGAAATTTTAACAACCCAAAACCTCATTCGCTTCATTAGAGGACATGGCTATCCTTCCACACTCTTTATTATATAACAGAAATATTAAAAGGCAGAAGGGATAAGAAAATATATTAATCAGTAAGGAGTAAATGCTAAAAATGAAATGGATCTTGTTGCTGTCAAAAAGTGTCATAAAAACAGCTAGGAAGATTTCTACCAGTCGTGCCATAAAGATACTACCAAAAAAACATTCGTGAATAGGCTTGATTACCAGTCGCTATCCACGTCACTTAGAACTTCTCAGTCACACATTACGCTTACCTCCGTGATTGATGCATTATGTTGGCAAGGTGGGTGACTTTAGCTTGGCTGAGTGGAACAAGGTGGGAATCAAAGTTTAAGGTTGTGGCCACGTCGTGTAAATGTCATTATATTTTAACCTTGCTTCCAACATTTATCGCTTTCCCTACCAGCTAATAAGGCACTAACTAGGAATGCTAACCAGAACTAGGTGTATTGCTTAGCATTCATTATCTGGTGTATGCGTGGTGTGATCAATAATGTAGCTGTGAAGAAAAAAATGTTGGGTGAACAGTGGTATCACGGCGGGCAAACGGTGTGAATGGTAATAACCCTGAGTGAACAGTGAGTAATCACCACTATTAATGTTGTGTGGACTGTAGGATATACCAATCAGTCATTCAAATAATACAAGGGGGTGGTAACTAGCATAAATGCAATAAGGAGAAAAAAATCAGGATTCTTCTGCAGACAAGGCATCTAGTGGTAACATAGAAATTCAATCAACAAAAATAAAAAAAAAGTAACCAGCATTGTACCTGTGACCGCTATCATCAGAGCATTGTACCAAGCCATCGTGCCATTATTAAGACCCCAAAGGTAAAAAAAGAAAAATTAAAATAACCGAATGTTAACAGGTGTAAAAGTAGATGCCCATTGATTAAGACGATATCCAGCATTGATTAGGTAAACACAGGGACTGAAATTACAGGTATTGATCATGAAGTTCTTGGGTAAATCACTGAAGGGAAAAAATTCCTTGAATGAGTGGCTCAATGAAAAGCACACAGGTAAAAGTAATGCATAACACATCTAGTCAACGGGCTGCAACATCCAACATTCATGTATAAACCAATGCAATCCTAGGGGAGGATCCCACACAGGCCATTTTTTACGCACCACGGGTCATCTACTCAAGGAATAAAATACACAGGGCAGAACGCAACCTTCCAGAATTGTTTAGGTTGGGCCAAAGAAAACAGAGCCAACAAGCAACACAATCGACATCGACACACCAGTCCCAAGGAACCACCACATAAGGGGTAGTGAGGAGATCCTGAGGATCATAACTATGTCTACGTATCAAATATTCAAAAGAATAAAATAAAAGGGTAAAACACCCAGTGGAATTGCCAAAACGAAATTTCAGAAATACAATTTTACAATCGATTGCCATTACATCATCACAGAATGAATTCGAAATTTCTTTTTTTATCTAAGGAAATAACAGAGATAACATATATATCTATTACAAAATGAAATTTCCATTTTAACGCATCACTGTTTGTACAACATTTCATTAAAACTATAACAGTGATTGCTAAAGACGGTAACACTACACATCAAAAAATTTAGATACGAATATAAATTATCCGGAAATATACAACCGCGAATAGTAAAGCAGAAGCGTAAGGATCATAGTGGAAAGCATTAGAGATGGATATCTTGGTAAAACCACAGTGGTATCATAAAAACACTATTCCAATGCCAGTGTTAAAGCTATTGGTTTTATTCTCATTATTTGTGCAGTAAATTCCAATTTTAATTACTGTAATCACCACTTCCATTGCTATAGTAGAATTAAACTGTCAATCCATCACAGGAGTAATAAGATAAAATTGAATGGCACAAAGCTCAAGAAAAAATTCATCCATTTATAAATCAGCATACAGATTCAAGCATAAGTTCCTAATGCATTCTACTCTACAAATAAATGAGCGTACCGTTGCCTTAACGCCCACCTCGAATGACATCCGCGCACTCCTTTCCACTCCCGCTCGCCGATCGTCGAGACCTCACCAGTACCTCCCAGCCAATGCTAGGGGTACTCTACTTCCCCCTTAGCCCCCCAAGCTGCAAAGGGGCCACACACTATCCAGATGGTACGTCTAGCTCCCAGCTCACCTCGCAAGGGTGAGCTACCACTCCTCTCTGAGATGGGAAATACCAACTCTCCATAAGTAAATCAGTCAAGTCACTAATCTGGCAGCGTAATTTTATGCTAAAAGTCAATCCCCTCTTCCTTCTCCTTCCTCTCTTTTATAGAGTTTTAGAACTTCCAAACTTTCCCTGAATCTCACTTAATTTAAGTTTTAATAAAAATCTTCTAATAATTCTCCTTCGTACAAGTGTCGTCCATCCCCCACATTCCTCCATAATTATTCTCTTTAATTTATTAAATTGTCTTATTTCCCTCACCCAGCTAGAGTTACTCCTAAATTTACTCCTAGGTGTCC